>VDFB02173448.1:0-11686 GCA_007258455.2 Sequoia sempervirens | reverse complement strand
CAAACATGTTGAATCACTCTAAGATATGTTGTACTGGTTCAATCCCTGAAGAGTCCAAAATGCAGTTGTTCTCATCGAATAGTGCACCCTTGCAGAGTTGCAAAACTCAACCTACTAGTGAAACATTGGATTCAGATATTCAATATCCATGGCGTATGGTTCTTCATGCTCTAGAGTTATAAAAAATGATGTGGTGATAGTTATAGCACCATGTTACCCAATGATTTGTCATGTTATTTCATGTATAGAAAGTGGAAGGAGGTTTTTTAACTTATTTAAATGATGAATATAGGAGAAATGTGATAACTATACATGGGTGATGCATCTAAAAATCAAGCTTATATTGTTCTTCATACACATCTACTATCTTTAGAATATCATTAAAACTGACTTGTGCATTGATTTCATTTAATGAGAAGTCAAGTGGTGTGACATTAGTAGATGCAAATAAATTTTATTGGTTGGATCAACAACTATCATGGGTTTTGATGTGTTTATACAAGTCCATAGAGGTAGATATATATGCTTATGAGGTTTGAAACATCCACTTGTTCTATAGATGCAAATGCAATGATTACTAAGCTTTAGAATCATAACCATTAGTTGTTGGATGTCAGTCTCAACCATGAATTAAAAGAAACACATTTTTCTACAGTTTATTTGAAACCTTTTGGTGTTTAAATCCTTGTCACTAGACAACAATAGAAGTCAAGAAGCATCAAGCATACACACAAATACATGAAGTATACACATGAATAATGAATAATACACGTGAAAACATGAATTATACATTGGAAGCATGAAGCATACACGTGAATACACATAATATATGTGAAGTATACACATGAATAAGTGAAGCATGCATGTGAATAAGTGAAGCATACATGTGAATAAGTGAAGCACAAGTAATGGAAGCATTGAAAACGATACAAACATATGTTCCAGAATGCTACGTAGGCATACAACGAACGACCCTAATACATAGTTATTTCCCTCTAGGGGAAGGAAAAAGATCCCATGTTTCCTTCAATAGTCGGCTAGATGGAGTGCATGTCAGTTCTCTTGTCTTTTGAGCATGCTCACTAGTCCTTCTCTCTTCACTCCTCTGGAGCTACAACTAATACAATAAAAAGTATAGATGTTAATACATAGAAATTGAATTTTTGAATGAAATATAACAAAATATTCACTTACTGCATAAAAAATAGTCGTCAAGCACATTTACAATATTACCACATCCACGATCTAGAGTGACAACCACCTATAACAATCATTAAGATAGAAATTAAACTACATACAAGTATCATGAAAATTTTCAATAATAGACCATAAAAGAGAAATTATAATTTCAAATTGACTAATCTGTTGCATACCTCTCTCAAAGGATTAGAACTGGCTATTGTTGCAGCAACTCGATGGTCCATCGTGCCACCAAAATTGCTAGGGATATTTAATGTCAACATCTAAAAACGGAAAAACAAATTTGATAGTCATATAAACAAGTTCAGGTTAAATTTAGTTTGAATTCAAATGATTCTTGTCAATTGGTTTTACAAGAAACCAAGTGGTATATTTCTCTCTTAAGCACAATAGTCATTGATACAAGCAGGACAATCTCTCATAAAATCCATTCACTTTAAAAAGGGGCATATTAGTAACCACCAAACATAAATGGGAAAGGAAAGCAATCAATTCTTGATAGATCCCATAAAGTATGATAGTCCTAAGAACATCACACAAGGTCAAAAAGGCATTGCATGATAAATGATAATGAAAATAAAAGAGGATAGTGTTAAAAGGAAGCATTTTGAAAAGCCCTAGCACAATCATTTCATGAAGGAAAAAGTGCAATTTCAGACCTTCAATAATAATATTTTATGCCATAAAAGATAACAACATGTGCATAGAGGGAGGCAATCACAGTCTTCATACCAAGATGAAAAGAAACAATATAATAAGAGTAGCAAATGAAGATGAAAAGTGCAGCAATATGACTATCATAAATGAGTAGAAATAAAAAATGTAAAAGTGTAGCAACTTCATAGATAAAAAAATATAGAAATTTAATGCATCATGAGTGCAACAACTTGATGTAAGCAAGGTGGTGATGACTCACTATTCAACTCAAACAGATTATACCTTAATAAGGAATCAACTCTTGCAACACTATTCCCTTAACATGTGTTAAACACTCACACTAAGGCTTGTAGCCTTCAAAGACCAACACTTGGATATATCTTTTGGAGAATTCCGTACAAAGGCCAATCAAATACCTTTTAAGACTCACAAAAATTTCTAACACAACTTCCCAACAGATTCTATAAGGGTTCTTTGACAGAAAATTGAAAACCAATGGACTGCCCCTATTTTAGGCTACTCAATTAGCCTTATTTTCTAAAGGAAGTACTTCCAAAACACTTGATAAACACCCAAACTCACTCGACAATCATAAATTTTGACTCAAAACAACATAATCCATCACCAATTTACAAATTCAGGCCTGCTAGAACGCCGCACCATGAAACCCTCATTTTTCTTACAAAACACTAGGGTTTATTGGAACTCTTATCACTCGGGATTTCCTAACACAACCAATGCATCAAGTACCTTTCATATACCCTACAAAAACTCAAAAATCCATTACAAATACATTTCTAACAACATTTTTTCAAAACCCATCATTGACGCCTTCTTTCACATTGAAAAACACATTTACCAACCCTAGGGCATCATCCCAATTCTCACAACTTGCTTCCCTTGATTTCTAACTCCTATGAGCACCTCCTCTAACATGTAACATTCCATTCCACTGAGAAACAATTCAAGACAGTAGGTGGAATGGCTAATACATCATTAAATTGCAATTAAACCCTCAACTCTGTGATAACAAGTTGCTACAAAAATCTAATGAAATCTCCCACAAATCTAAGTATTAAGCCCTCAAAATGGATGAAAATGAGAGTTAAAACATGACTCAACATAAAACTTTGGTTTCCAAAGCAATTACTGACAGTATGGGATCGTACAGTATGCAAAAAGTTTAGAAACACAAAAAAATTGCAACAGAAACGTTGTATTTCAATTGGAAATCTTCAATATATTCTTCAACAACTGATGTTCGAGCCTTTTGAGGATTTTTATACATATTCCATTCAAATCCCAACTAACCCAATTCCTATAAGTATCTTTTAAAATCCTTGACCTTTCATATTCGTAATTGTTGCATTTTTTAAATTCTTGCTTGACAACAATTACACTTTTTGCAACATTTTTCCTATTTGATACCAAAGACTCAAAAACCACCCAATTACATTGTAAATGGTCTTTTTAGAACTTATTTAGAGTAAATAAATTCAAAACACCCTTTACTACCCTAGAATCAACTATTGGCCAACTTATTCCATCTTCAAAAGATCAAATTTGCACCTAAGGGTTTAGGTACTCCTGCACCACAACTTCTTAGACAAAAGGGCATAAAAATCATAAATCATGAGGGCAGTAGTTATGCAATAATGGACAGTTTCCATATCACTAAAGAGAATCAAATTCCTTCTGAAGAGCACAAACGGTTACAAAACCCCAAAATCAAGAGGACAACCTTTAATTCACCATGAAGGAACAAAGTTCATGTGTCAAAGGGACAATACCCTCTCCCTCTCTCCCACTCCCTCTCTCTCGCACTCCCTCTCCCTCTCACCCCCCTCACACTCTCAAGTATCTCCCTCTCTCTCAAGTCTCTCTCTCCCACCCACCACCCCCTCTATCTCTCTCTCTCTATATATATATATATATCCCTCTTAGGTAGGGTGCCAGAGGAAGAGACCTGAGAGAGAGAGGGGGTGGGAGGGAGAGACTTGAGAGATAGGGTATCCCTCCCACCCTACCTAGATAAGTCACTCTCACTCCAACCCCCTCTCTCCCACTCCCTCTCTCTCCCTCTCTCTCAATTCCCTCCCTCCCACACCCTCTCCCTCCCTCAAGTCTCTCTCTCACTCCTGACCCCAAGTATCTCCTGTACCTACCTACATAACTCTTTTCTCCCCCACCCTCCCACCCTACCTATCCAATTCCCTCTCACTCCAACCCCTTCTCTCCCAATCCCTCTCTCTTAGGTCTCTCCCTTCCACCACCTCTCCCTTTCTTAGTTCTCTCTCTCACTACCTCTCTACCTCTCTCTCTCTCTTTCAAGTCTCTCCACCCTCTCTCCCTCTCTTAGGTCTCTCTCTCACTACCTTTCTACCTCTCTCTCTCTATCAAGTCTCTCCCTCCCTCTCTCCCTCCCACCTTACCTAGACAACTCTCTCTCTCTCTTCAAATTCTCCCTCCCTCTAAAGACATACATACATACATACATATAAGCATACATACATACATACAAGCATACATACATACAAACATATAAATCACATATAACTCAATGATATAAATACCACTTGATCCTAATGTACACAAGCACATGAGTACAAATAAAATTCTCACATGGTATGTAATCATAACATAAATTTCATATAAATAAGGATGTGTATACAAGTCAATTATATACATGCCAAAGCCTAATTCACATTAAAATATCATGCAACTTTAATAAAAAAAATAGTGGCATGCACACACCATGGAGAGCATTATGCATAAAATACAATGACGAACATAACATTCAATCATAATATGAACTAGACCAATTTGCAATCTATATAAATTAATCACATGTATACAAATTAATGACAAAAATTCTACCAATACTAATACACACAAGCACTCTAGGTAGACCATACAATTCCAGTTCACACATGTGATGTAACCACAACATAAATGACATATAAAAAAGGATATGTATACAAGTCAATTGCATACATGTGAATGCCTAATTCACATTAGCACAACATACAAATTTAATAAAAAATAGCCCTATGTTGTGCATTTAGATTATTATGCACAAAACGCAATGACATACTCATATTATCACACCATACAACTAGTAAAAATTATCCCTATGTATGTTCCATGTAGAGCATCATACAAAAAACTCAATGACATTCATACCATTAAACGATAATATCAACTAGACCAATTTATATTCTATGTGAATCAATCACATATATGTGAATTAACTACATAAATGCATCCAATACTAATGCACATCATACAAGCTTGACTCACACTTGATACAACACCAACATAAAAGGCCTTATTAACATTACACATTAGGCATACAACACAACCTTAATAAGAATTATCATTTACATGGCATACAAACCTATCACATATAACTCTATGATATAGATAGTATTCAATTCTAATACACATGAGCACACAAGGTACATCATACAAATTCAATTCACAAATGTGATTTAATCATAACATGAATTCTATATAAACAAGGATGTGCACACAAGCTTGATTCACACTTGATACAACACCAACATAAAAGGCCTTATGTATTGGGCATACAACACAACCTTAATAAGAATTATCATGTACATGGAATACAAACGGATCACATATAAATCTATGATATAGAAACTATTCAATTCTAATACACCTGAGCACACAAGGTATATCACACAAATTCAATTCACAAATGTGATTTAATCATAACATGAATTCTATATAAACAAGGATGTGCACACAAGTCAATTGTATACATGAAAAATCCTAATCCACATTATCACACCATACACATTTAATAAACAATAGCCCTATGTATATGGACCATGGAGATTATTATGCAAAAAAATAATAATATACATAACATTCAACCATAATATGAACTAGGGAAATTTACATTTCATAATGTATTCAACTTAATGACACAAATTCCACCAATACTAATGTATGCAAGCATTCTAAGCACACCATATATAATTTTTATTCACAATCAATGTGACACCAACACAAAGTCCTTATGCACATATACACATTAGGAACACAATCCCTGAACTTAATGTGAATTATCCTCATGTACATACAAATCAATCACATATAACTCAACTATATAAATACCATTCAATCCTAATGCACACAAGGTTACACTATATGATTTCAATTTTCACATCTAATGTAATCATAACATAAATTCCATATAAACAAGGATGTGTACACAATTCAATTACATACATGCCAAACATTAATTATCATTAGCACACCATACAATTCAATTATTAACATAGCATTCAACCATATATGAACTAGAGGAATTCACATTCCATACAAATCATCACATATATACAACTTAATGACATAATACTACCAATACTAATGTGTAGAAGCATTCTAAACACACCATATGTAAGTTTCATTCACATTATCACACCATACAAATTTAATAAAAAACAACCCTATGTATATGGACCATGGATATTATTATGCAAAAAAATATATATACATAACATTCAACCATAATATGAACTATGGAAATTTACATTTCATAATGTATACAACTTAATGACACAAATGCCACCAATACTAATGTATGCAATCATTCTAAGCACACCATATATAATTTTTATTCACAATCAATGCGACACCAACACAAAGACCTTATGCACATATACACATTAGGTACACAATACTTGACCTTAATATGAATTATCCTCATGTAAATGGAATACAAATCAATCACATATAACTCAATGATATAAATACCATTCAATCCTAATGCACACAAGCACACAAGGTAATGCTATACAATTTCAATTTTCACATCTAATGTAATCATAACATAAATTTCATATAAACAAGGATGTGTACACAAGTCAATTACATACATTCCAAAGCTTCAATTCACAATAGCACACCATACAATTCAATGATTAACATAACATTCAACTATATATGAACTAGAGGAATTCACATTCCATATGAATCATCACATGAATACAACTTAATGCTACCAATACTAATGTGTGCAAGCATTCTAAGCACACCATATGTAAGTTTCGTTCATAATTAATGCAACACCAACACAAAGGCCTTATGAACATATACATATTGGGCATACAATACTACATTAATATGAATTATCCTCATGTGCATGACATAAAAATCAATCACATATAACTCAATGATATGAATACCATTCAATCTTAATGCACACAAGCACACAAGGTACACCATACAAATTCAATCACACATGTAATGTAATCATAACATAGATTCCATATAACAAAAATGTGTATACAAGTCAATTACATACATGCCAAACCTCAATTCACATTACCACAACATATAACTTCAATAAAAAATAATCCTATGTACATGCCATGGAGAATATTATACACAAAAATCAATGACCTACATAAAATTCAACCATAATATGAACTAGACTAATTTACATTCCACATGAGTCAATCACATGTATTAATCACATAAATTCCACCAATAGTAATGCACACAAACACTCTAAGAAAACCATATAGGTTTGAGTCACAACTGATGCAACATCATATATATATGCCATGCAACCTTGGCACACCCATTATTCAACTCAAAAAAATTACATAGTATAATATTTGAAAATAATAAATAAATAAGTTCTATATTTATAATAAAAATAGACAATTATACGAATTGAAAAAAATAAAAATAGACAATTATAAAAATATTATAATATTTATATTTCTACTCCCTATATTTATTCAAAATAAATAGATAACATAATATACGCCAATAAACTCTCTCCTTCCAATAAATATTTCTTCAAAATTGACTTCAAAATCTAATGTTTGTATAAATAGACTAAAGTATAATCATATTTTATAAGAATAATGAGACTAAGAACACATAAAATTTAATTAACTATTCATGCCTTGTTGTCAACATTTAAATAAACATATACTATATAAACAAGGATGTGCACACAATTTAATTGTATACATGCCAAATCCTAATCCACATTATCACACCATACAAATTTATTAAACAATAGCCCTATACATAACATTCAACCATAATATGAACTAGGGAAATCTACATTTCATAATGTATACAACTTAATGACATAAATGCCACCAATACTAATGTATGTAAGCATTCTAAGCACACCATATATATTTTTTATTTACAATCAATGCGACACCAACACAAAGACCTTATGTACATATACACATTAGGCACATAATAATTGACCTTAATGTGAATTATCCTCATGTACATGGCATACAAATCAATCACATATAACTCAATGATAAATACCATTCAATCCTAATGCACACAAGCACACAAGGTATACTATACAATGTCAATTTTCACATCTAATGTAATCATAACATAAATTCCATATAAACAAGGATGTAAACACAAGTCAATTACTTTCATGCCAAGGCTTATTTCACAATAGCACATCCTAATATTACATAGCATTCAACCATATATGAACTAGAGGAATTCACATTCCATACGAATCATCACATAGATACAACTTAATGACATAAATGCTACCAATACTAATGTGTACAAGCATTCTAAGCACACCATATGTAAGTTTCATTCATAATTAATGTAACATCAACACAAAGGCCTTATGGACATATACCTATTGGGCATACAATACAACATTAATATGAATTATTCTCATATGCATGACACACAAATCAATCAAATATAAATTAACGATGTGAATACCATTCAATCCTAATGCACACAAACACACAAGGTACACCATACAAATTCAATCACACATGTAATATAATCATAACATAAATTCCATATAACAAGGACATGTATACAAGTCAATGACATACATGCCAAAGCATTCTAAGCACACCATATGTAAGTTCCATTCATAATTAATGCAACACCAACACAAAGGCCTTATGCACATACACATATTGGGTATACAATACTAGATTAATATGAACTATCCTCGTGTGCATGACATGAGAATCAATCACATATAACTCAACAATATGAATACCATTCAATCTTAATGCACACAAGGTACACCATACAAATTCAATCACACATGTAATGTAATCATAACATATGTTCCATATAATATGTGTATACAAGTAAATTATATACATGCCAAAGCTCAATTCACATTAGCACACCATATAACTTTAATAAAAAATTGTCCTATCTACATGCCATGGAGAATATTGTACACAAAACTCAATGACATACATAAAAATTCAACCATAATATGAACTAGACTAATTTACATTCCATATGAGTCAATCACATGTATATTAATTACATAAATTCCACCAATAGTAATGCACACAAACACTCTAAGAAAACAATAATGGTTTTGACTCACAATTGATGTAACATCATTCATATATGCCATGCAACCTTGGCACACCCATTATTCAACCCTAAAGTGCACAAGGACATTGGACACACCATGCAATTTCACATGTTACACATACACATCATGCAACTCAAACAAATAACATAATATAATATTTGAAAATAATAAATAAATAAGTTCTATATTTATAATAAAAATAGACAATTATAAAAATATTATAATATTTATATTTCAATTTCCTATATTTATTCAAATAAATAGATAACACAATATATATCAATAAACTCTCTCCTTCCAATAAATATTTCTTCAAAATTCGCTTCAAAATCTAATATTTATATAAATAGACTAAATTATAATCATATTTTATAAGAATAATGAGACTAAGAACACATAATTCATGTGTTGTCAAACTGTAAATAAACATATACTATATTGGAAGAAAGTGTATTTATACTATATTTCAAAAAATTATAACTATATTTTAAAAGAAAATATAACTATTTTATAACTATTTTAAAGGAATAAACCACCATTCATGAGAAATAAACCACCATCCATGATAATAATTTGATAATATAAATAAATTATAATTATTTAATTGGTAATAAACTAATTAATTTAATTAATTTTTAGAATATATAATAATAATTTTGATTAATATTTAAAAATAAAATATATATATATATATATATATAATATTAAAAAAGATATAAATTAATTGTTTAATATCAATAATGTCAAATTTGATGGGTATTTAATGTTAAGTAATCAATTTAATCAAAAATATATAAATTACTTTTTAACTTTTAACACATGCATTTATTCTTATTTAAATAAATTATAACAATAATATCTTTGATTACTTTTTAAACAAAAAAATAAAAATAATAGATATAAAAAACAAGACACTCTCAAAGATGTCCATGACTAGCTTTGAGAGTTTTTGAAGGCATATTTCTACCCCTCAAAAAAATGGTATATCTTTATTATTTATAATTGTTGACGAATATTTACAATAAATATAAATTAAAAGTAACTTATATTTGTATTTTCATTTCACTGTGAAAAATACTATAAGCTGATCTCTTCTCTAAATTCTTCATTTTCAAGTTCTTCTTGTTGTGCACCAACCCTCCAATAATTACGTGTTCATGTTCTCACTGTTATGCAAAGCAAATGTAAGTTAAACAACAAAAATATTGTCAAAACTAAATTTTACTTCAAACAACTCAAGAAAAATCCT
Organism: Sequoia sempervirens; assembly: GCA_007258455.2. NCBI lineage: Eukaryota > Viridiplantae > Streptophyta > Pinopsida > Cupressales > Cupressaceae > Sequoia > Sequoia sempervirens. The sequence goes on along the minus strand of VDFB02173448.1, from coordinate 1,190 downwards.
ACATATTGTACCGATTTTCATAAACCAAATAAAACTCTAAAATTTCTTTTTATTTGACAGATATAAAGCTAAAATTTTCCAATGTCCTATATTCTTGTGCCAAAATGAGAGACATGGGTGCATAATGCTATAGGCAAGGCTTGTTCAACAAAACTCCTTAAGGAAATGTGACCTCATGATTGTTGAACTCCTTAACTAGGCTGGAGAAACTTCCAAACACTTTTAATGACAGATTTAAAGTAAACCCAACATCAAACATTTGTTATGGATCACACAAGGTTGCCTTGAATGTAATAATACCCCCCATGTTGTTGATACTCTTTGATACTCTTATGTGTTGGTTTGATACTTGGTTTGTGATGGTGATTAGTTCACCGATTTGGTTGTGTGTGGATTCATTGTTTGGTTGGTTTGCTACACTTGACATTACTTATGATGTTTGATGATACATTATGTGGTGGTTATATTATTTAGCTATGCTATGGTTTTCTTTAATATTAGATGTGGTGATGTGATTCTATGTTGCTATGGTTTCTGATGTATTTTCTAGTGAGTCTTGGTGAAAGGATGGAGTAGCGTCACTCGCTTGCGAGTGCCCTGCTACCCCGCGATTACCTTTCACGGTGTGTCTGCAATGGAGATTTACATGTTACTTGACATTTGTTTGTATGCAGGAATTGCAAGAATAAAGTCTCGATTCCACCTGCTTCGGCAGGACAGGGCGAGCATTAAATTAACCCAACGGGTACGATGTTGAAAAAGGGAGTTGATAAGGAAGTGTCCCCGTCCCAAGTCTATCACCTCGTTGTGAGTCTTGTTGTGTCATGGTTTTGGCTTTGTCCTTGTCTCTGTATTGGTTGTTGTTGTTTATTTATTTTAATTATGGTTAGTTGTTATTTAATTTATTTTTACTTTATATGGAATAAATTAATGATATTTTGTGGATATGATTAATTGTGAGTAATTGTAATTTTGAATTTAAATATTGTAAATTAAAAGTATTGAATTAAAAGGTGTAAGTAATTAATTTAAATAAATAATGTTGGTGATAATTATAAATTATCTTTTTCAAGATATTAAAATTTGAAAATCAGAAGAGAATATCTTGTGAGGATAATATCATGTGAAAATAATGAATTTTTTTATTTAAAATCTGTGAGATAAGTGTGAGCTTTTAAAAGCAAGAAAAA
>VDFB02173447.1:0-14185 GCA_007258455.2 Sequoia sempervirens | reverse complement strand
GGACAATATTTCAAGATGTCCTTCTCTGGTGTATGATTTTTCCAAAATGTCATCAACATAATCTTCCATGAATGTGTGCATCATGTCATGAAATATTGTAGTCATGGCTCTTTGGTAAGTAGCCCTAGCATTCTTCAAACCAAAAGGCATGACGTTCCAACAGTAGGTTCCCCATGGACACGTGAAAGCCATTTTCTCCTGGTCTTCGGGTGCAATCTTGATTTGGTTAGAACTAGAAAAACCATCCATTAATGAATACATGGCATGACCAGCCATCAGGTCAACTATAGTGTCGATGCTTGGTAGTGGGAAGTCATCCTTAGGACATGCTTTATTAAGATCTCTGAAATTTGTGCATATTCTTATAGTTTTATCTGGCTTAGATATAGGAACAATATTAGAGATCCATTTTGCATAGTCAATTGATCTTATGAAGCCTACATCCAAAAATTTTCTTAGTTCTTCCTTAACCAATAATGCAACATGAGGGTGCATCTTTCTGAGTTTTTGTTTCACAGGCTTAACTCTTGGTTTGATAGACAAATGATGCATGATCAAATCAGGATCTAGACCCAGCATGTCCGCATAAGACCAAGCAAAGTTGACTTGATTTGTTTTTAGAAACTCCATAAACTCTGGTACTTCTTTCTCTGTCATTGATGTAGCCAACTGTAGGATCCTTGGTTTGTCTGAAATTTCAAGGTTGATCGCATTTGTGGGTTCAATCAGAATAGGCGATCACTCATGGTATTGCTCCGGGAGAGTGTCAAGATTCCCATCATCTGGTGCCTCAAAGAGGTTTTCACCATCCGATATGCTCTTTATTTTATCTTTTGTTTGATCTAATACTACCAGATTCTGGTTTTCACCATTAGATCTCTTTTTTTTATTTTTACTTTTGCAGCTGGGAGAATTGACACTCTCCTAATCAAAGACTTTATATCGAAAATTGTTAGTGGAAAAATCATTTACATCTTCTGCCGAGAGGAAGTTTACAATAGCTTCATCACTTGGAAACATAGGTATATCAATAGGTTCAGATGAATCCCAATCAATGAGATCAGGATAAATCAAAGGTATCGGGTCATCAGGTTGGGTGAAATCAGCTATGGTTATGGTCATAACAAAGTTGTTTGTAGGATCCGTGGTATGAGGTGGATCAATGATGATACTGTCCTCATGATAATCTTGTTCATTTAGATCTGACTCAGTATCACTAGAATCATAGGGGTTAATTCCAGGTTTTAGATTCTCGGTTGGGATCCTAAACCTTGACCTTCAATTAGAGCTGGGGCATAATCGGGTGTATTGGCATCAACCTTTATCCCTCTAGAACCATCATTGTAAATGGTGTCCCATTCATATTCTCAAAGATAGTCTCAGTAATGGTCTGTTATCCACAAGTTTTGAATTGTTAAGCAACATGATTTTCAGAACTGAAATTTCTTTGCAATGTGTGCATACAGTGCCATGCAAGTTGTTTGATAAAATGGAGGAGTATCATAACCCAATCCAGCTTTCTTTTGCAACAAGTCTTCGTGAGGTGAATAGGTTCAACTACTCCTTTCCTTTTTCCACAATAGGACCTTTATCATAGCCCATATTTTGCATGATTTAGCACTTTCCCATATTTGTCCATGGGTACTCTTGACATTTAAGACCGCCCATCTTCATCTTTATAGAGCTAGTTTAGAATTTTTGTATCCTTAGGATCTTCCATGGGAAATTTTTCTTTGATGAATTGTCCATTAAATTTTGTGATTGGCTCTGTTGGTGATTGCTTTGATGTTGATGTCACTGATATTTGATGTTCCATGATAGACGGTTGTCCATGTGATTGAGGTGATGTAGGTAAATTGGCAAGACAAAGAGAGTATTCTCCAACTCCATGATCCTTGAATTTCATTTTTTTGTCAAAACTATTGGTCAATTGACTAATTTGTGTGTCAATCTTTAGAGAAGTCTTAGCATGAGCTTCTCGATTGTTAGGGACCAAAGTATCTTGACTGGCTTTTATGTTGGCACAAGTTTGAATATTGGAATTATCAGTGAGAATCGTGATTTCTTGTCCATCATAAGGAAACTTAAGACATTGATGATAGGTTGATGGGACAACTTGCATTTCATGGATCCAAGGACGACCCAACAAGATGTTATATGCAAGATCACGGTCCAGTACTTGACAAAAAGTATTCTTTATAACAGGGCCCACTCTGATTGGCAGCATGATTAGACCCTTGGATGCTCTTTCTTCATCATCATAAGCTTTTATGGTAATCTTTCTTCTGAAATCAATGGAGTCCTCAGAAAATCTTAAAGACTTAACCAACTTCATGGTACAGATGTTCAAACCAGCACCTCCATCTATTAGAACTCGTCTGATATGAAACTTGTGAACCATGACTTCTAAGTACAATGATGAATTATGGGGATGAGTTATGGAAACGCCATCTTTGTCAGAGAATGAAAGGCAAGTGGGTGAGGACAAGTGTCCTACCATGGCTTGAAATTGGTTCACATCCAAGTCAGTGGATACATTAGTTTCAATGAGGGCTTTTTCAAGAATTTCCTTATGGGCTAGGGAAATCTTCAATAGTTCCAAGATAGAAATTTGAGCGAGGGTTTTCCAAAGTTGGTTGACCAAATCATATTGATGTTGAGGTGGAGGTTTAGTAGATTTTGAAGAGGCCCCTTTTAAGACAACTTTGGCTTGCGCCCTTGTTGTTGCGTTGACCTCCCTATATTCCATCTTTTCCTTGACTTTTATGACATTGATCCGTTCATCATTAGTGTATATATGATTAATTATCGGATCCTCAATATGATTCACATTTTTTTCAGAAGACTCACCCTTTTGATAGTTAGGCAAAGGATTGCGAAAAGCCTGGTGTTCTTCATTTGATTTTTGATGTCCTTCTATTGTGATGATGTCATTGTCGATTAAGTCTTGAATAGTATTCTTCAAGGCTTGACAGTTATTTGTGCGATGACCTTTGTACCAATGATACTCACAATAGTATGCCTCGTTCCATGATGGAGGCTTTACACTGGGTTCATAGTTTCGCTGAGGTGGTAAGGTAATGAAATTTTTGACCATCAATTCTTTGAGTGTGGATTCCAAAGATTGACCTATTGACGTATAATTTCTTCTACGAGAGAAGAATGAAAATCATTGTGGATTCATGTTCGAGGTGTTCCCTAAGGAGTTATGATTGTTATTGGTTCCTCGATAACCTGAATTGTTGGAAGTCCCTTGATTGGGAGTAGAATGTTGATTTACATTGTTTCTGGGAGGATGAGTATTGTTCCCTTGATTTGTAATTGAGTTGACATTGTTGTTGCAATTACTTGGAGCACTAAGAATAAATGGGTTGGTCAAGACATGATTCACATCAATAACTCCATCATTCACCACATTCTTGTTGCGAGTCCAGAATTTAGACTTGTCCTGATTATTGTGATGATTGTATGAGCTAGGATTGTCTTTGTCAAGTTTTATTGTTCCTCTTTTGACCAATGCACCTTCAATGGTTATAGCATCTTTGATTAGTTTCTCAAAAGAGGTAGGACAATGTAAATTTAAATGATAGCTCATCTCTGAATTCAAGCTGTTTATGAAGGTAACCATCTTTTCCTTTTTAGGAACAGGACACGGATATCTAGCGAAAATTCTTCTCCATCTCTGAAGAAAAGTAATGAAAGATTCACCAGGTTTTTGTGCAACTTTGCAGAGATCTATCATGGTGATCTGATGTTGTATGTTGTAGGCATATTGAGATATAAATAGATTGATTAATTCTTCAAATGTTCTAACAGGAGGTGCGATTTTTTATAACCATTCCATAGAGTGTACTCCAAGACTCCTAGGGAATAAACGCATTAGGTAAGTGTCTTCGTGAGAGAATTCCAATGTCATGTTTCGGAAGTCTCTAACATGATCAATCAGATTCGATTTCCCATTATAGCGATCAAATTTTGGCATTTCACAATGTTTGGGAAAAGGAATCATGTCAAGACTCTGATCAAAAGGATAAGGACAAATGTCCTCCAAAGTATATTTCTTTGTGGTTGTTCCCCCTTGTAACTCTTTTATTTGTCCTTGAAGTGCTTTGATTTGTTGAGTTAAAGCATTGAGATCAGATAGGGGTTTTTCCTTCAGGTTTGCTTTTCAAATTATCAGTATTAAAGTCATGAGGCAATTTTGCTCCCTAGTCGGCTAAATAGCGGAAATATTTTTCTTTATCCCGCTGCAAGATCTTTTCTATGGCTTTATGAAATTTTGGATCTTGCTCAGCCTCTCTAAGACGTTCCTCATCTTGTTCCTCATCACTATCCACATGTGTTTTGTTTGTGTCTTTGTATTGATGGAAAGGGTTTTCTTCTCTGTTATCCATATCTTTGTCAAAAAGTGGATTACGACTCATAATGTAAAGGGGATTACTGCTTTCACCCTCCTCTTGATTGTTTTTAATATGACCTTTTGGATTGTATCCTTCAATTTATTGTGTTGAGATCTTGTGGAGATAGGCATGTGATTTTGAAGAATTCTTCTAGACTTGGATCACAGTTTTCACAAGTGCAGATGATGGGTGGTATCTTGATCTAATAAGATGTGGAATCTTATGATATGATCAAGGATGCTCCAAATTTTTGATTGTGGCTTCCAATGATGAAGGATGTCAGAATCCTGTTGGGGAAGTTGAACCAAAAATTAGAAAGTTGTTTTGAAAAGTGCACTCTAAAAGATTTTGATCTTCATTTTTAAAGAAATTCTTTCAAGATCTTTGAAGAATATGACTGGGGTGTGAAGGATATTCAATAGCAGGTTGTGGTATGTTATCGAACTCAAGAGGTTGGTTATGATTATGCCATTGTGATAGAGCTAATCTCTGATAATAAGCTCGAGAATCTAAAGGATCTACAGCATACTCATCAGTGAATCCCCTAACAAAGTTTTGATATCTATGAAGAAATCCACGGAAATGAAGCAACACGTGTCGACTTTTGTATAATTTTTTTCTCTTTTGCAATGTTTTCTTGTATCCTAATGTTTTCTTGGGTTTTCTAATCCTTTTGGACACTGATTTCTTGGGAAATTTTGTTGATTTCCAATCTCTAAGCATGGGAAAAGTATTGGGAATGTTATTGGACCAATGGTATGAAATTTTTTTGAGTGATTTCAGTTGTTGTTCTTCATATTCATTTCAGATGATCTTTTTATCTGAATTAATGTGATGGAAGACACAACAAACATTTTGAAAACAGTTGTTTTTAAGGCCCTACACTAACATGAAGTGTTTGATCAAGAAAATGTTTTCAACAAACGTTTTCACAGGTTTTGCACATGAAAGACAATTCAGACAGACTCACTCTTAATGCTCAAGTAGGTCATTCTAGTAATCAACAGCCCACATCTTAGAACTGTGTTGACTCACACAAACAAGTGGTCACTCTCAAGGGACGCCCCATGTTTTTCTTTCTAGGTGCTACTCCTCTCAGAGTTACTACGGAAGGATGCCTGATCCTCAAAGGAAAGCAAACGGGCTGTCCTTGGCAGTTATATGGTGAGTGTCTTGGGGGCAGATTCTTCCTTCCCCTTGCACTGTGATTATTAGAATGTTCAGAAACTCACTTTGGCTGGCCACTACACTAGGTTCGTAGTAAGGATTTCTGTTCGGTGTGGCAATAATAAACTCCCTCAAGAGACCTCCCAACCTTTAGAACAAAGGTTTTGGTGATGGTTATCTTGCACACTACCAGAAAAAGAGGGTTTCCCCATATTTGCTTTAATTTTTATAGTGGGCTAAATAACTGCTTTGGCTTGAACCCACTTGAGCTCGCTCCCCATAGGGGTGAGTACTTTTTTCCAATTATAGTAGGCTCTCTAAAGGATGTAATTAAAGGAAGAAAAATTCATGAAATTGAAAAGGAAAGTTTGGTATTCTGATCACCCAGTTAAAGGGAGAGCATAGACCTATTGCCACAGTCAAAGCAAACAAATGTTCATTTTCAAACCCAAATCACAATGATCTAATCTAAGTGAAGATATTGCTTCACTAAAAACAAGTTTGTTCAATTTTAACTGCAAGATCATTGTGTGGTGACTATCCTAGATTGCTTCATTTTATCTAGATGTGTCTATCCTAGGATTGCTTCATTTTAAAAATCCAAAAAGAAAAAAGAATTCTATTTGTAGAAGGCGCCAGGACTTAGAATTGTGATTTCTTTGCTTTTCACAATCCATATGCTTCGCATTAGAAGGTATATGCACTAGACAAGGTATATGTGCCGCAACAAAAGGTATATGCACTTTAACGTAAGGTATATGTGTCAACAGCAGGGTATATGCTACCAAACATAAGGTATATGCTCAAGAAAGATTTATATGCTCTTTTAAAATAGTTACCATATGTGACAAAGGAAAGCAATATATGTGCCTAAACAGTTACTATATGTGCTCTAGAATCCTGCAAAAAAAAAGAGTCAAAAACCCTGTATGCGTCGTAGAAAATGTCGAATGCGCTTAAACGCCTTTTTTTTTTTGAAAGTTGACTCCATAATGCAGAAACTGTCAAAAAAAACTTGCAGAGAATATTAAATTTGTGGGTTTGAGCCCCACGGTGGGTGCCATTTTATGTGTGTGTGAAAAATGTATCAATCTAAATGAAATTCAAGCACTTATCAATAAGACATTAAATCAGGAAAACTGAAAAAGAAAACAGAATAAGAAAACTGTGACTGCAGCATCCCCGAAATCGTCTTATCTCTCTCTAACTCCAGTGTTTTGTTGTTTCCAATGGCTCTTAGATCAGCAGATCAAGCTCAACAAAATGACCAGTTAAAGAACGAGATTTTAAAATGCACACTATGCTAAATGCAAGGCTATGCTAAGATGAAAGTATTGTTGTGATGCTAAAAGGTTGTGATTGCATAAGCTAATTGCATGTATGTTCATGCATTTTCGTATGTATGCATAGGTAACCAAAGCTTGGATTTGTATCGACATTTATAGAGTTTTAGAATGGATTCGATTGGCTGATTCAATGAATGGCCTAGATTAAGCTTGTTCGAATGGATAGTGGAAGATTTTTGAAAGTGGAGAGGGATATAGAAAGTTTCCCTTTTCTTCAATTTTCATCATTGAGATCCGAAGGGAAATTGCCATTTCGAAGAATGAGTTAGAATGAATTAGAATTAAATAAAATAAATTTATTTAATTTGGAAGTGAAGACGGATATAGAAGCTCGCATAATTAAATAAATTATATTTAATTATGTTTTAGAAATGAATTTAGAGTGAGAGGAAAATATTAAATTAAATATTTAATATTTAATTTGATTATGGGATGAAGAGAATATTCCATTATTTGAATATTCAAATATTCAAACTTTAGAATGATATGATAATTAAAATAAATAATCATATTTATTTAATTTAATTAAGAGGAATGTGGGAAATGTCAATAATTAAATAAAATTATTTATTTAATTAAGGTGGAAGAATTAGAAAATGAACAATATAAATAAATAATTAAATTTATTTATATGTAGATGACTTTAGGAGAATTAATTAAATAAAATTATATTCAATTAATTAACAAGCTTAATCATGACCATTTTAGATGTATACACCAATCATTATAATGCTCCACCCCAGTAGCAACAACCTTAGGGGAATTGGTAGTAATTTCAAGGGCATTAGTAGCCACCTCCAAGAAATTGGAAACAAACAAATCAATGGAGAGGAGAACAACAATGGCCTACCCATACAACCAGTTACATGTAGCCCCCTTCTTAGCCCCAACAACCTACTATAATTCCTCCACCTACTAATCCAAGCTCAAATGCACCTAAAACTACTCAACTACCAGCTCATCCCACACCCAATCCCAAAAAAAAACCATAGCAGCAGCCTGCATACTCTACTGATTCAAATCAATTCCCTATATATGTTGTGAGTGTAAGTGACATCCACTTGCATTCAGGAACTACTCTACCAGTCCCTTCCAAGCCCATTATCACTGAAATTCCTATGGAAGAGGAAGAAGAACCTCTGAATGATCCCATTCAACCAAGTGTACCTAGAAATCTTGAGCCAGTCCAAGTCAAGAAGAATAAACAAGAACCACCATTTCCTTAGAGATTGAAAGTTGCCAAGAAGAAGGAAGAAAATGATGATACAAATTTTGATATATTGGATTAGTTGAAGCATATATGTGTCTAGATACCTCTTTTTTAGGCCATAAAGGATGTTCCAATCTATGACAAGGAAATCAAGGATTCATGTCTCAAGAAGCCAGGTAGAAAAGAGGGCCCAACTACAATTCATGTGGTGGGACAACTAGCTAAAATTATGTTGGGAAAAGTAACTATCCCCAAGTATAATGACCTAGGTAGTCCTATGGTAGCAGTTGTTATAAACGGGGTTTGAGTAAAGAATGCTCTAATTGATTTAGGGGCAACAATAAATGTAATGACCAAAGACATCCTGCAACAACTAAACATTGCAAGCATGATAGCTACTCCTACTATCTTGTATGTTGTTGATAGATATATTTTTAAGCCTAATGGTGTAGTGGAGGATCTTGTGGTAGTTTTAGACTCCTAGGAGTACCCAACAGACCTTATGATTATTTATCCTAAAGCTACACTAATCGGGTATCTCATTATTCTTGGAAGGCCTTGGTTAGCAACTATAGATGCATACATTGGATTTCAGTTAGGTGACATGACCATTTTAGATGTGAAGAGCACTAAAAAGTTTGTTATTTATCTGCCTGCTTAGCCATCTCATGATGAAGATAATCATGTATGGCCACATGTTGGTAAGAGGCCAAGGAAGTTAATTTTGTGGCGCAGCTCATGATGCTAGGCAAAAGCTCTTTCATGTAGCTCCAAGATGATGATGAAGTATTGGCTAACATCATTCAGATTTATTGTGAAGTGGAGGAACCATCATCTTCTCATTCTGCTACTCCAATCAAGACACTTATACCTGCTCTTCTTGCAACCATTGTTCCTGCAAACGTTCTTCCTACAACCACTCTTCCAACAACCACTGTTCTTGGAAAAAAACTTCCTGTAGCAACAGGTATGTCCCATACATTATTTCCATATGAAATAAAGGTACCATGTGTTAATGAAGTAGCCATGATAAAGTTAACTACACAAGTGCAAGTGTCAGAAAGAAAATATTTGAATGTTAATAGTAAATTAAATGAAGAACAACAATAGTTATTGGAAAACCTATTAAGGACCCATCAACATGCATTTGCGTGGGATTATCATGATATGAAGGGATTGGACCTTAAACTTTGTACACACATAATTTACATTAGAGATGGTTGCACCCCAATAAAACAAGCACAAAGAAGAATTAACCCTGCACTAATAGAAATTGTGAAAGGAGAACTGTAGAAATTACTAGATGTAAGATTTATCTACCCCATTTTAGATAGTCAATGGGTGTCTCCATTAGTGACTGTGCCCAAGAAAGGAGGGAAATGGTGAGTTTGTGTTGATTATAGGGAACTTATTGCTGCCACTAAGAAGGACCACTTTCCCTTACCCTTCATTGATCAAGTTTTGGATACACTTGCAGGAAAGCAATACTTTTATTTTCTAGATGGATTTAGTGGCTACAACCAGATCCAAATTGCACTAAAGGACTAGGAGAAGAGCACATTTACCTATCCATGGGGGACCTATTCCTATTTGATACTGCCATTTGGCTTATACAATGCACCTGTACCTTTTCAGAGTGTAGAAATTAGCATATTCTCAGAGATTTCTCGTGGTTGCATGGAAATTTATATGGATGACTTTACCACTTATGGTGTTGATTTTAATCAAGCATTGAAAAATATCAGGAGATTTCTACAAAGTTTTGAAGACCAAAACTTGTCCTTAAATAGTGAAAAGTGCTTCATGATGATGCAGGAAGGTGTAGTTATTGGCCACTACATCTCCCACAAGAGAATTCAAGTAGATCCTACAAAGATTGAGGTAATCACAAATCTTCCTACACTTGAAAAATAGAAGGATGCTAGGAGTTTCTTGGGTCATGCATGACATTATAGGTGTTTCATCAAGGATTTCAACAAGATAGCAACACCATTGTATATTCTTCTCACTAAAGATGTTGAATTTCAGTGGACTAAAGTCTGTGATAAGGCATTTTCTAACTTGAAGACAATTTTGACTCATGCTCTTATACTCAAAGGGCCTAATTAGGAGCTTCATTTCCACATCCATACTGATGCATCAGATTATGCCATAGGAATAGTCTTAGGATAGAAATAAGGATCTGTTGAAAATTCCATTTACTTTGTCATCAAAAATTTATAAGGAGCTTAATTTAATTATACAGTAATAGAGAAAGAAATGTTGGCAGTAATCTATGCAATGAACAAATTCAGACATTACATAACAGGCTACCAAATTTTTGTGCACACTGATCATGCAGCCATTAGATATCTCATGAATAAACCTTTGATCACAACTAAATTGGCAAGATTGTTATTGTTGATGTAGGAGTTTGATATAACCATTATGGATAAGCCAGGGAAGACCAATGTTGTTGCAGATTTTCTTTCAAGGTTGACTACATCAGAAGACAATCAACCCATAGACAACTCTTTTCCTGATGATCATCTATTCTCCCTCAGTGTACAAACACCGAGTTACTTCTCTTGGATTGCTGGATGTTTGTTTTATACTGAACCAGACCATGTCATGAGATGTGTGAGAGAAGATGAGATATATGAATTTTTTCAAGCATGTCACAACAAACCATGTGGAGGAAACTTTGCAGCCAAGAGGAAAACAATGAAGGTTTTGAACAAAGGGTATTACTAGCCAACACTCCACAAGGATGCATGAAGGTATACTAGAAAATGTGATAGATGCCAAAGAATGGGTAGACCAACTGGATCTGATAAGATGCCATTTTTCCCTTAGGTAGTAATCACTCCCTTTGACAAGTGGGGATTAGATTTTGTGGGACCTATTGACCCTCCATCAAATGGTTAGTCTTATATATTAGTATACACTGATTATGTGACAAAGTGGGTAGAAGTTAAGGCCATGAAGCATGCAAAAGATATTAGGTTGCATAATTTCTTTATGATGATATTTTCATTAGATATGGATTCTTAAGAGAAATAGTTACTGATCAACCCTTGTTGCAATAGTAGTTAATGAGTACAACATAAGGAACATGAATTCTACTCCTTATCACCCCCAGGCTAATAGCCAAGTTGAGGTGACCAATAGAGAAATTGAAGCCATTCTAACCAAAATGGTAGCTATTCATAGAAAGGATTGGGAAAAAAAATTACCAGAAGTTGTTTGGGCCTATAGAACAACTTGAAAAATAACTATAAGTTTCACTCCATTTGAGTTGTTGTATGGAAAGACAACTATGATGCCTGTTGAATTTGAGTATAAGACTCTGTAGACTACAGTAGATTTGGGGATGAATATTTTTGAGGGATAAAAAGAAAGAATCATGTAGCTAAATTCTTTGGATGAGATAAGAAGAGAAGCCCTACAACATACAAAAGTAGTGCAAAATTAGAGAATCAAGTGGTATAACAAATTTATTAAGGACAAGAAATTCCAACTAGGAGATTGGGCCCTACTCTATGACTCAAGATACCAGGACAATGTAGGAAAATTGTAGACAAAGTGGCTAGGACCATATGAAGTCGCTGAGTTCTTTCCTAATGGAATTGTTTAGCTTACTACCATTGACCTTGTTAGGTTTAAATTACTTGTCAATGGTCATCGCCTCAGATTATATCACAAGTCAGCTTCCAAAGAAGAGTTCATGTAGCAATTCACCCAACATTCAACACCTGAGCTTCTTGCAGCTGAAGGAAGTGGACCTAGTGTCCCTCCTTTTGGCTAATTAAGGTATGTACTCATAATAAATACTTTCACTTATGTAGAAGTCCATTTCTTCACCCATCAGCCCATCCACCCATCCATCACCACCTTTCTCTCTCTTCCATCACTTCATTCCACCTCACCTCATTCCACTTCATTTTCATTAATTGCTCAATTTATTCTCTACAAGGCAAGCAATACTTTCTCCATAGTCTTTGCAACAAATCCTCCACACATTCAGGTATGTGCGAATTAATTGTTATCTTTTAATCATCTGTTAACTACATTCATTTAATCAATGTATGTTAGTATAGACGTTCACATAATATGTCATTATTCCTTGTAAAATCACCACTCCCATCTCGTATGTGTAGAAACATGTCTAAATTTAGGTTGGGGGGAAAGAAAAAAATGCAAATATATTGCCCATGTGTCAATTTATGCTAGGCTACGTCATAAAATTTAAAATGAGTCAATTTGAAATCTAAGTGAGAAGACGACTTGCATGTGTGAAGTGACATTAATTGCAACCACTATTTCTTCCCATCATAATTCTCCTTTATCACTCCTTTTTTTTCCATTATTGACCCTTTCATAATATTGAGTTGCAAGCAAAAAGGAGAAACAAAAGAAAATGAAATTCCGTCAATATTAGCACTGGAAATTTAGTAGGTATTGTAGGAAAGTGAACTTGATTTTCAGACAGGAATTGTGGAGCATTTGTTTGATTGTAGACAATGGGAGGTGGGTTAATTCAAAATGAACCCATGATGCATGATGTTTTATTGTAGGATGCACAATGCTTGGCTGAATTTAGAAAGTGTGGATGGTTAGATTACTTCCTGAAGCTGATGGATTTGATGAAAGCATTGCCCTTGAATTCGCCCAAACATTTTATGAAGGAAAAGCCATAGTAAAAGGGTTGGAAGTTGTGGCAACTAAGTAAAGAATTGCAGAGGTCATAGGGTTATTGGGTAATGGTGAAAATTACCTTGCCTCCAAAGACGCCGGATCAGCTAGGGCCGAATTTACAAAGCTGAACGACCCTCCATTAAGCATAGATAAATAGGGTGCAAAGAGAATGTCTTTGCCCAAGCCATGGAATTAGATAGCCATTTATGTTATCAAATACATCACCTATGAGGGTCGCTAATCAAATTTGAATTTCGTGCACTTCAGGCTTTTGAATCACACGAGGCACAAATGGAGGATGAATGTGCCTAACATGCTATACAATCTTCTCTCAATCATGGCGGGTGAGATCCAAAAAGGTAGCGATAATTTTGTTTCCCACCATTGTCTGATTAAATTGCTAGTTGAAAAGTCTCTACATGATGTATCTAGAATGACCTGGGAAGAATTTATAAATGTTGATCAAATTATACCTGAGCACTTGCAACCTAGGGATTTACTTCAACCTTGTAGGTCTAGCAGGAGATTGAGCATGGCTGAAGCCACTCTTGGTGCTTCAACCTTTGGTGTTGGCTCTAGTGTGAATTCTCCTATAGTAGAAGAAACCATAGAAATTAGTTCTTCTAGGTAAAAGCACTCAGAAAAAGAAAGCTCTTCATCAGATTTTGATGATAACATTCCTCTTGAAACTCTGATGAAAATTAGGGCACAAAAGAGAAGTAAAAATAAGAAAAAGGAAGGATAAAACACAACCTATAGAAACAAAGGTGCCAAGTTCTAAGAAGAGGAAGATTGACACTGTTCATCTTGCAGCCAAAGGAAAATGTGAGAGACCTCCCACGAAATCAAGACCAGCTAGGCCTATGATTGGTACACCTCCATAGGAAAGCCCTAAGCCTGGTGAGACATCACATGAGGACCCTAAAGCTCCAATAAGGCTGAAGAATGTTGAAGAAGAAGACATATTTGGGAGAACAATAAATATAACACTGATCGATCTTGCTAACATTGCAGAAGAGTTTGAGGAAAATCAAGATTTATGTTGTACAATTTTTGCACACACGCCCCACCGAAGGTGGGGACCCTCTTTTTTCTTTTGCATCTGTCTCTTAGCTTGGTCAAATTTTGGTTTTTCTCTTCTTGGGAGGTTATTTTGGGACTAAGTCTAGACTGGGTTCGATGGAGGCAATATTTTGAGGGTCTAGGGGAAATTCACCTATCTTGGAATTTTAAAATGGGTATTTTGAAGTGAATTTTCAATGTTATATGTAAATAATTTTTGCACCTGTGGATAGAGGACGAAAAATTAGGCCAGGTTGCTTTTTAAACTTTTTGAAAATTCCTTTTAGAAAAAAAGTTATAGAGTTTAGGGGATTTTGACCCTA
>VDFB02173446.1:0-29326 GCA_007258455.2 Sequoia sempervirens | reverse complement strand
ATAAGATCATCAACATATATAACTAAAACAAGTGAAAGTCAAATATGCCAGTTCATAAAAAACATGTCAAAATGATATGTCCAACAGTCGACATAAGTGAAAATGATATATGTACAAATGATATAAATAAAATTGATAAATTATGTAACTCAAATTGATACAAGTCAAGATGATACATGTCCAAATGATATAGTGAAAATGATACATGTCAATATGATACAACTCAACAATATAGTATAGTAGGCCATGGAAATGATACATATGATAGTAATCATGAAAAGAGTCACCATAACAATATATCAACAATGATCCATGATGTAGTCTATATGATCATGAATGTCACTGGTTACTATCACCAACTATCTCATCATCATCATCATCACCATCCTGATGATGATGATCATCATTGTTATTAGCCTTGATGTCTTCTGTATCTGCATCATCATCCTCTACCATGTGATATGTACCGACATAACCAATATTTTGTGGATCTATATCATGTTGAGGATCATCTTGATCTTTTGGAAGACCCGTGTTCTACAAAAAAAAAAAACATTTAAAATGAAAAGTTATTATTTATTTTATGCAATAATTTATTTTTCTGTTATATATCTAATATTACAACATATGAGACGAAACCATAATCATATTACATCATATCAAAGTTCTCATACCATAATAAAATTTCAAAAAAGTTACAGCTAATACTGGTGAGTCAGGACAAACTTCAGCTTTCAAAAACAAAGCCAATTAGGCTGGCAGACTTGTGGATCAGGCTAGCATTTGGTGGAAGAGGAAGAAAGATGACTGGAACTCTGGAGGCCCACCATAATGGATTTCAGTATTCAACCATGAGAGTAGAAGAGAGAGCTAATATCATGTATCAAAACATTAAGCATGCATTCTTCTAGCTAGCGGAGAAGGAGATGATTACTTTGCTTCATTTTCATTTACATAACCATATCATGACATGGGAACCAAGAAGACCAAGGATGTTCAGTTTTATGTGGAGGTAATAGATGTGGTCCAAACTTTAGGAGGGGAAAGAGGGTCAATGTATGATCCTAGTGAAATTGAGGAAGAACAGCAAGAGAGGGACAGGAAAAATAAAATCAATACAGAGTTTCAAGGATTTGTCAAGTGAGTAAGAGAGCTATGGGAGCAGCCTCATCTAAAATATTTTGAACTAGAGTTTGATATACCATTTAGAGAGCTTGGTTTTCATGGAGTTCCTTTTAAAGCCTCTACTTTTATTGTTCCTACGATAAACTATTTGGTATAGTTGGTGGAATTACCTTTCTTAGTAATCACTATTAGTGAGATTGAGATTGTTAACCTTGAGAGAGTAGGTGGACTTGGGAAAAGGCATTATGGCTATTGTTTCAAAGACTTCTGCCAGAGAATATCAGATTGACGACCTCAATCTTCACTTGATGGCATTAAGGAATGGCTAAACTCCATGGATATAAAGTATTATGAAAGCATAATGAATTTGAATTGGCAACCAATTTCAAAGAGTATTATTGATGATCTAGATAAATTTATTGAAAATGGTGGTTAGGAATTTTTGAATATGGAATCTAGTGATTCTGATTTTGATAATTCAGAAGAGTTAGATCAAGGACATGAAACCCTCCTCGAAGGTAAGAGGAATCAAAATTGATTACAATACCATCAAGTGAGTGACAAGCCAACATGATGGAGGGGAATTTTATATATGATAATTTTCAATGTTGCGTACCTGCTTTAATGCCAACTACAATATAAATGAATCTTTGCAGATTTATGTTAAGGAAATTTTAGATGGCAGATCTGAAGCATCGCCAACCATGGGCATAGCGCCATTAAATCCTAGATGATCGATCAGCAATGAAAAGGCGCCCAGTACAGAGAGCTACACTCGGTGACCTCAGGAGAAACTTCAGCTTTAAAACAAAGCCACTAGGTTGGAAACGGGGATCAAGCGCCGGTATCGGGGTAAGAGACGAGATGGACAAAACTGGAGGCCTGCACAGTCGGATTTCGGTATCCAACCATGAGAGCAGAAGAGAGATCTGATATCATGTATCAAAACATTAAGCATGCATTCTTCCATCTAGCGGAGAAGGAGATGATTACTTTGCTTCATTTTCATTTGCATAACCATATCATGGCATGGGAACCAAGAAGACCAAGGATGCCTAGTTTTATGTGGAGGTAATGGATGTGGTCTAAAATTTAGGAGGGGAGATCTTGATGTCTGCCAAGAGGCATAAAGTCAGATGAATTAAGTTCACCTACATGTTTTCCAATGTTTACTTCCAATTTTTATGACTTTTTTTCTTGACTGTCAGAGTTTACTTACAAATTTGAAATTTCTTTTTGGTCATTTTGATGAGGATATATTTAGCCAATGTGTAAGCATCTTTTGTTTGTATCACAAGCATCTGTGCATTGCAAGAATTTTGATTATCTATGGTCTACAACTATGTCGTCTCACTTATTGGATCTTCTATTTCAATTTTTCTATGGCCTTCTTTGTTTGAGGTAGCACTTGACAATCCTACCTCCTTTCCTTAGCTGAGAAGTGGATTTGAATTTGGAAATACTGCACTTTCAAACTAGCTATGGTTTAAGGAGAGTTATTCTAGCTTTGTTGTTGACACCCTCAATCTTCAACAAGGACTTAGATGCATGGACTGAAATGCAAGCTTTCAAACTTAGATTTGAATGTGCATAATTTGATTGATTATGGTTTTCACAGCAGTTGTCTTTACATGACTATTCTGGATTGTCAATATGTGTAATAGTGACTGCATCCTTATCAAGTTTGGCTACCCTTATTCAGAATGCCTTGACCTTTGGACTCAATACAAAGTTGTGCATTGTTATTCCATATTTGTAACATGTAGGAAATTTAAGGGGTACAACATATAGAAATTTAGTATTGTCATCCAAGGAAAAATTATAGATGGTGTATTAAGAACAACAAAAAATGCTTTTATTAGGGTTAATGCTTTCTTCCCCCATGCTGCTGATATTTTCCCCAAAACATGTTTTTTTTTATTATTTCAACACATCTCAAAATTCAATGTATTGATTAACATTTGTTATGCATTTCAGTTGTTTATGCAAATGATGCATATATGTTAACTCAATCAGTGTTGTTACTTCGATAGTTTGACTTCTATGACAACCAGCCATTAGGCCATTGTGTGCGGGAGCACGTTTGTGTTTTTAGTTAGATTTTTTGGATAGCTCTACTGGGTGTTGAGGACATTCCATTTATCTTGAATATAGTTTGTCACATCATTTTATGAGTAAGAGAGTTTGTAGATAAACTCTAATCTAAAAGATTTTGAACTAGAGTTTGATATACCACGAGAGCTTGGTTTTCATGGAGTTGCTTTCAAAGCCTCCGCTTTTATTGTTCTTACGGTAAACTATTTGGTAGAGTTGGTGGAATTACCTTTCTTAGTAATCATTATTAGTGAGATTGAGATTGTTAACCTTGAGAGAGTAAAAAAAAAAAAAAAGTCATTTGATATGGCTATTGTTTTCAAAGACTTCAAGCGTGATGTACCGCGCCCATTCCTCAATATTTGTCGATGGCATCAATGAATGGTTGAACTCCATGGATATAAAGTATTATGAAAGAAGAAGGAACTTGAACTGTGGCCAATTTGAAGACTATTACTTTGATGACCGATAAATTTATTGAAGATGGTGGTTAAACTTTGAATATGTAGTTAGTGATTCTGATCGAGCACTGTAAGAGTCCAATTAAGGATACTAACCCTCTAATGAAGTAGAAATCAAAACCGATAGGGAAGGTTCAAGATGAATTTTGTGAGTCAGAGGAGGGGATGAAGAGAAGAAGAAGATTCTGAAGAGGAGGAAGGTAAAACATGGGATGAATTAGGTCGCTTACAAATGCAAATAAGGAAAAGGAGAGGAGATGTTGAAGAGGAAAAAGGTGGCAAATGAAGTGTGTGCGCCATAGGAAGTCTTAGGACTATATTAGAGATTCAAGAGGAATTTGCTAAGAGGCATAAAGTCAAATGAATCGAGTTCATCTACATCCTTCTACTATTTATTCATGCAATAATAAAATGGCCTTCATCTTGTGATCATAAGATTTGAGCCTCTATTTACTCATCCCACATCAATAAAGCTCATCAACTCAACACAAGAGATGCAACAATATATTAACAACAATATCCAACTGCTATTGAAAGTCAACTATTGATAATTAAGCCCATCCAGACATAAAATTGCTCCACTTTTTTTGTAACATATTTTCAAATTGTTTTGATGGTGGCCATATTTCTCCTCTGTCAAAAAAAAATGGCACATGGACTATAAACTAATTAATATGCAATCATTTAATTTTTCCAAGGAAATAAAAAAAATATCATTTAACATATTAAATATACTTAAAAATGTACAAATCAAGGCCTGTAAACCTTTTTGGCTATGGTGATGCGTGGCACAAAGTTTTTCAAGCCTAGCCTTGGAGGCCTTGTCCAAAAAAACACATACTAACTGTTCTAATCTATGCACAAATAAAATTTAAAAATCGTTTAATAAATTTGATATAATCTTATGAGCAAATTCAAATACCTGCGTACTCTCCTCACTGGACTTCCTCCGTGCATCAGACTTCTCATGTGCTTTTACAAGCTCTTTCCATACTTTCACACTTACATCAATTGGCCTTCTTTTCTACCTTAGCTCTTTAGGGATTTTTTTTATCTTATTTGTTTGGTTGCACCAAAATCTCTTGCAATTTTGAGACATTTGTAGCTTTATCTTCTTTACAGACCAACCTATGCCAAAATCAGTCTCCATGTCATGGATAACTATTTTTTTTCAGTTGCATGGGTATCTGTGAGAATGGAAAATGTAGATGGTCTTTGAACCGTTGAAGGCATGATTCCTTCAACCTATTCACAAATGTTTTCCTAGCATCCGTCATTCAGACTTCCCTTGAAACCACCTCGTATTCTATCTTCGTATTGTAGCTACCAATGCAAGATTGATAACATTGCATGGTAGAAGAAGTCTCAGGTCCAGGGTGGCTGGACATTGAAGTCTCGCCCCTGCTCCACATTCTTAGAGTTTATCACATTGATTTCCTCTTGGATCTTTTGTTTGATCTAGGATTGGTTGGGGAATCAATTGATTCCCTTTGACACAATTGATTTGTTTACAATGTTTGAGGGGTGTTACCAGATTATTTTTCTATGTATCTAGCAAGCGTTTTCCAGTCCACATTAACCAATTTTTTCACTACCTCTACCCCCAATATGGAAGCCAATTCCTCTTTATCTTTGCCAGTCTCATGTCCCTATATATATATTTAAATTATATTTCTTCTTTTAAATTTAGAAATAAAAAACTAAAAACTACAATTCCTCTTTATCTTTGTCAGTCTCATGTCCCTATATATATATATTAAATTATATTTCTTCTTTTAAATTTTGAAATAAAAAACTAAAAAGTAAAATTCAAAGAAACAATGGAAACATTTACAAATCTATAAATTGACAATGAATTACCTAATTGTGGCCAGAGTCTGCTGACAATGCTTGCTTCCTTCTATTGCTTGACATTTTGAGGTGACCTAGGGCAAATTATTTTCGTCCAGTCTATGGAGGCAAACGAAGTACACATAGTCAGGTATGAAAGTTTTCGTCTAGTTTGTGGTATGAAAGTTTTGTTTTGTGGGAAAATATGTTCGCTGGGTTTGCTTAGTGTTGATAACTTAGGGAAAATATGTTCGTTGGGTTTGCTTAGTGTTGATAACCTTATCTTGAAAACTCTTTCATAATGCAATCTTGAATGAATTTGTCATGGCATCGGTGACTATGGCATGACTGGGCAAAACCAAGCGGTTTTTGTGTTTATTTTTAGCAGTGATTGACCCAATTCCCAGATTTTCCAAGCAGTTCACTATTTCCTTGATACCTAGGTTAGGGAAAGAATACAGAGGCATCCTAGCTTTGTGCTATAATATTTTGAGCCAAATCTCAAATGGGTAGGGTAAATTTTTTTGTTGGTTTCTCAAAGGTTTTACAATTTATAAAGATGGGACAATTTAGAGGTTGGCTGGATAGGTTAGGCCACGAACCAGTAAACAATGATGAATTCAAATGCAATACAAAGAGCAATAAACAATCACGAATTCAACCAAGAAAAAAAAAATTGTAACCTTACCTATGGTGTTGCAAACTAAATTGAATTTCTCATCAATTGCTGGTAGCACCCTGCTCTCTTCCTTCGCATGATGTTTTTCCCTTTTTTGTCATCTGATTTCTTCCTTCATGCGGGAAATTTTTAAATTTTTGATTTTAATTCAGTAGTCGACGATTTAGTCAGAATTAGTTAATGCCAACTTTAGCGCCTACTTTTGGCCGTTAATGTAATCTATTTGGGGTGCCTAAGGCGACACCAAGTGCACCTAATTTAGCGCCTATCATTGAGGTATAGTGAATATTTTCATTGTTGTGTATCACAGGATCTAGAGTGTTGGAAATAACTCCAACTCCTACCTTGTTTTTGTGACCATTATTGTCTCATGGCTCCTTCATCAGCTCGGTGCAGTAGAGCAGTTTTTACCGTGGTCCTGCAAGGTGCTTCATCCTTCTCAGCGGTAGTGCGGTGAAAGCTTATGTGGTGGCATGCGAGTCTTCCTTCTATTCCTGGTGGTGTTGTGGTGACTCCTGCAAGTCTTCTACCATTGGCGTGCGGTAGTGTAATGACCACCACTGTCTTGCGGCTCCTTCATTAGCTCGGTGTGGTAGAGTGGTTTTTACTGCGGTCTCGCAAGTTGCTTCTTCCTTCTCAGTGGTAGTGTGGTGAAAGCTTATGTGGAAACATTTTTATTCACAGAGGAGGCCATGGAGAGAGGAATGGACGACGTAGAAATACTAAATCGTTGAGGAAAGTGGGTGGAAATAGATGAGACAATAAAATTTGCAGATACAATAGAGGTAAGAAGAGAAAACAACCTCAACCAAAGGAGGAAGGTGTTTATGAATTCACAAATACTACAACATAGAGGAGATATCAATATGTCAAATATATGACTAAAGTGAGGTTTTGTGTTGGATAGCATACTCGTTGAAATGATATAATTGGTGTACTAAACATTATTTACTATGCTATGTATTATAGAGGCGATATCACGAGGCCATGGCAACAAATTGTGTCATATCAAATGAGGACACAACAAATGAAGCAGGACATCAAGTACTCAAAATTTTGACTTAACTTAGGAAAAAATGATCTGATGGAATTTTGTGATACGTCCATCTTTTTTCACAGTATTATTGAAATTTATAATGTATTATCCAATCTTGACATAAATTAATGCATGTTGTTGATTATTTTAGGTGGAGATTGGAGCAAATGCAGAGCCTGATCTTTCAAATAGCAAAAGAAGAAGATATGTACATGGACGTGGACCTAAAACTATTAAATCACGTAGACGATAGTGGGTGGAAGAGGATATGACAATGGATACCGCAGACACAACAAATGATTGCACTGAAGAAGAGGTAGGTTAGGACTATAGTACATGGGATGAATACTTTGAGAAAATTGTTGTTTGTGGATGTTCTGTATGTCGTGGAAAGAAACAATTCAAACGAGTGATTGTACAAAGACATTACATATATGATGAGCTTCTAGTCGGTAGTATGCCTCCTACAATCGATTAAAACCAAAGAATAATAAATGAGTGTGGACTGATGTTTTATAAACTATGTTGTCAAAATTGTGTTTTATTTAAATTATTGTATAAAAAGGTAGTCTATAAAATAATGTTCCATTATTCAATTGATGTATATATGTTCATACAATTTATATTTATATTTTTTAAGCCATATTTGATTATATTTCTTTGAAATTGATACATTTATGATGTATCCAATTGTTGCCAAACATTAAATAATGCTTGCATTTGTTGATAGGTAGAAGATTTTGATGAACCACATACTAATACCCAAGATCCAACTGGGTTATTAAAATTTGGACGGGATGATCCAAACCATCCTTTAAACTATACCAGGGCAAGAAGAGCAATATTGAAGAGAACACTACCACCTGAGAAATTTGAAGAGCTGATGAGAGTCACATACATTGATGACATCCCACCTAGCCTTAATGATGATGATCATGATAGTGAAAATGCAGTGCATGAAGAAGGATTGAATGAAATGCTTACAGGTTTCTTTGGGGATGGAAATAATGATGATAATAATGATGATATGGTTGACAGTAACGGTGATAGCAGGGGTAATTGCCACCAACGTAATGTTGATGATAACAACATCAAAGACTCCATCAAGCAAGCAACGAAGACATCTGTGTTCAAATCGGGTGCAAGTAGAACCTCAAAAATGGCATGCACATTAATATTATTAGAAATCAAATCACTATTTGGTTGGTCAGACAAAGAATTCACTACCCTACTGAAGTGAGTTGAAATCTATTTCTTACTTTGCATTGTCAATTAGTGTACATAATTTGTAAACATTCATCAACTTCATTTATATTTCTTTAAGGGGATTTTAAAACCATATATTGTATATAAACAGTCCTAGTATAGATTGACATATCAAGAATGTTCATCATAAGTCAAACATTCAATTGATTTAATCTCTGGCAATCTTATAGGGCACTAAAAACTAAAATATTCCCTGAAGAGAATGTGTTGCCATCAACTTGCAGAGAGGTGCATCTGTTGTTGGTTGAGTTGGGGATTGAATATAAGAAAATTCATTCAAGTAAAAATGATTGCATTTTATACACAGATGAATATCAAAACAAGGTAGAATGCCCTGTATGCAAAGAGAAAAGATATCGTACAGATGTACAAGGTCCTATAGTTCCAAAGAAGGTTTTACGTCACATGCCAATTATACCTAGACTTCAACAAATTTTTTGTTGCAATTCACTAGCACAATTGATGGACTGGCATGCAAAGAACAGGAGTAAAGATGGATTCATGCAAATTCTGGCCGACTCCAAAGCAATGAAACAAATAGAGGAAAAATGACCAACAAAATTCAAAGATGAACCCCGTAGTATTAGGTTTGGCCTTGCAATTGATGGAGTGTGCCCATTCTCTTTCCTAAGCTCAAATTGTAGTGTTTGGCCAGTCGGATTGATAGTATACAATATTCCCCCATGGATGAGTGTTAGAAAGGAGCACCTTATGCTGAATCTCATTGTTCCATGAAAACATCAAGTTAAAAACATGGATGTTTATCTTGTGCCTTTTATTGATGAGATGCAACTGCTATGGAAAGGCATAAGAATGTATGACATATCATGTTCTCCATCAAATAGGTCCTTCATGTTGTATGGTGTGCTATGTTGGATTATTCATGATTTCCCAGGACTTGGTGTTTGTTTTGGTAAGATAAAATATTTACATATTTACACTCAATTTATTTTCATCCCAACTTTCATACTTAGTTTTATACTATTTTTTTGATGTTATTAACATTACTTATTGAATTGTAGGGCCTCAAACAAAGGGGATATTTGCATGCCCAATATGTGTAGAAAAATTTCAAGGGTGGTATTCTAAAGATCTACATAAATTTATTTACGCAAACAACAGGGTTTTTCTACCACTAGATCATAGGTTTAGAAATTGCCTGAAGAATCAATTTGATGGAAAAGTTGAAAATAGAGGCCCTCCCATGATTATGGGTCCAGGTGATTGGCTTAAGAAGTATGAAGATGCTAAATTGAAAGCTTGGGAGGATTTTTTTGATCGAGGTGATTCAATTGAAGAACCAAAACAAGTTGTAGTTAATATGCCAGAAGGAATGAAAAGGAAATCCATATTTTATGAGCTCCCTTACTGGAAGATCTATTAATATCTAACCTATTAGATCCTATGCACATCTTCAAAAATGTCTCAAATTCTATATTTCGACTTATATTAGGCAAAGAGAAGGAAACCTTGTCTTTGAGGAGAGATATTGCTCTTTTGTGTACCAAATTTGATAGAAAACATTTGTGGCCAAACAAGGAAAATGAAACATATGTAGAAGCTCCATGTATTTTGAAAAAAAAGAGAGCTAGACCAACTAAAAAATGTCATCCGTTCAATAATGATACCTATTGGCTATGGGTCATCATTGGCTAAAGCTTTTACAATTGATGGACATATCATAGAATTTAAAACACATGATTTTCATAATTTAATGAAGGTATTATATATCAACATTTAACATTTACTAGTAACATTGATTAAGCACTAAATTTATTTTGATATTTTGTTGTGTGAGAAAAAATTACTAATGACCTTTTCATAAGTGTGTTTGATAGCATATCATGCCATTGACAATTAGGGGGGATTCCTGTCTTACAGTTGACTTAAGGAATGCCATAAGTCGATTATTAGCATTTACAAGGTATGTGGTTATATGAAATGTTCATGTGTGAGAGACATAGAGATATTATATTGCATTTTAATTTATGACTAAAGGTTCATACTAATTTACTATTCTTATATTAGGTGGGTGACCTCCAAGGAGATCCATGAATCTGAAGTGCCAAAGTGGAAGAAGGGAATTGTAGAAATTGTATGTGTATTTGAGGAGCTCCCTACAAGTTTCATGGACCTACAAGTCCATTTACTTATACACGTAGTCGATGACATTGAATTGGTGGGTGTCGTATCAACAAGGTGGATGTTTTTCTTTGAGAGGTATATGAAAACTCTTAAAAGATATGTTCAAAAAAAGGCACATCCAGAGGGTTGTATGGCTGAAGGGTATGTATTGAATGAAGCATTTTTTTTCCTGTATGAATTCCTTGGTAAGGATTTTGAAGATGGCCCATGCGTCTGGGATGAAGAATGAGCATCAGATATTATTGATGGAGAAAAACCACAATCTAATGGTGTTGAAGTACAAATTAGTAAGTAAATTCATGATCAGTGTGGTTTTTCTTGCAATCATTATTTTACTCTATAATTTATTTGTCAAATTAATAGCATGACATTTAGAGTTTGAAATAAACATGTTGACATGTAATAGGTGTAGACGAAAGTTCTATACTCGACAAGTTCATTCTATACCACATGGACTTTATGAACAAATGGATTGATCTGTATGATAAAAAGAGAGAAGAAGTGTTAGAAGCAAGGAGACAGTTTAAGAGATCCAACCCAAGGAATACTCCACTTCCCACTCATCTGCTTGGGGAATGGGGCAAAGATTGCACACTAGAATGGGTTACTGAAAAAATTCAAAATCAAATAGAAGATGCAGGTATAAATTCAAACATAATAGAAGATGAAATCAACATGTCTAGAGGATGTGAAAGAAAGGTACAATTGGAATTTTACAAAATGTTGTTTCCTTACAATTTTGATAGTATTAACTATTTTAATATTTGTCATTATATTTGTTTTCACTGAAATAAATGGTCTTTCACAGGTGAGGAAATATCCAACAATGTGGGCATATGGTCGACATTATCGTGTAGAAAGTGTAGACGTAAATAGGCGATCCTTTGATTGTGGCATCATGGTTGACTTCGAGCAATCTAGTCAATCAAGCTCAAAAGATAAGAATATAATTGAAGGGAATCTACAATATGTTGGGAAAATACAAGAAATTATTGAGTTGGATCATCACTCTTTTAAATGTTGTATTTTTAAGTGTAGATGGTATGAAGCATTTGAGAGGACATGAAGACATGATACCCATAGTGGATTATTTTCTATAGATTCCTCATCGTTCCTACTGGAGGATAAGGAGCCTTATGTTCTACCAATTCATTGTGAGTAGGTATCTCTTTAACTCAAACAAGAAGCGGTAGTGATCATTAATCTATTAATTCATAGCTTATTTTGAATATATACATGTGTTTATTAATCAATAAAATTGTTATAACATATGTCTAATATATGCATGTCGTTCATGTGTAGGTATTTTTCTATGAAGATATTTTAGACCCGAAATGGATATTTGTCATACATTATGATCCAAGATTAAGGCATGTATTTGACAATGCATTAGTGGATACTGAGCAAAACAATGATGGCTAACAAAATGAGAGAGAGGGATTAGAGAACATCAAAGAAATTGAAATCCATGATGATGTTGAAGATGGTTATGTTCAGGCACAAGAAGACAACAATCCATAGTTAGATGATGTTATGGAAGACAACAATATAATTGGTATAGAAAATGATGATCCAAATACATCTGGTAACAATATAGATGGTCTACAGTCGAATTTCAATGATGATGAAGATGATGCAGGTCAAGATGAGGATGATGATAATATTAAATACTTGAAAGAACCTATGAACATTGACAATGATACGTTGGATGACATTGTAGCAGACAATAATGTTAATGACCAAGACTTCTAAATTTTTAGAATTATTTGCTATCCATGTTTAAAAAAGGATGATTCTTATGGCCTAAACTTTTAAATGCTTCAATAATATTATGTTGTACTTGGACAATTGAAAACTTGTTTTATTCTCCTAGCAAGTTTTTTTATTTTCCATTATAATTCTAGACCAAACAACATTTGCGGGGATGGCCTTTTGCACCAATCTTAATTTGTATGAATTTCACGAACCTGTTGTCAAGCAGTAAATTCCTTTCATAGACAAGAAATGTAAAGGCTTCATTTAAGACAAGATAAGCAGTCTCTTTTTGAGGGTAATCCACATGCAAAAAGTAAAAAGCACATGAAAAACAATTGTACAGTAGAAAATTAGATTCAATAAGTTATGTCTTATTTCGCTTGCACACTTATCTGAAAGACATAGGGTATTCACCATACATTTCCCTTGACAAAGCAAACATGTGCTTTCATTTATTTTTATTGTATATCTCAGAAGTGAAATTGTTGTTACATAATGATGCACTGAGAAAATAATATATACAAGAAAATTGAAAGAAAATGTTTGAAATTTAACATGCAACCTATTGTGTTGCACTAAAAGGAATCAAGATTAACTGGGACAAGAAATAAAAATAAAATTTTGATGATTGTACTTAAAAGTGAATAGGATATGAAAAGTGTGGACAATGATGGTGCTGAAATTGAAAACCCTGATTCTGATGACATTACTATTTTATGTCATTAGAGATAAAGAGCACATACAATTTTATATACATAGAAAATGAAGATTTGAAACTAGTAAACTGAAAATGTAAACATTGTAAGATTTTTCCTTAAACAATAATTCACATACTCACTTACAAAAAAGGGTGAAGCATTTTTTATTCAAACTTTGTTTTCTTTAATAGACATAACAGTAAAAGAATATTTACAAGTACAAGAATATATACACTATTTCATAGAAAATAAGGAATGTTTCATAGAATATACAAGTACAAGAATATTTACAAGTACAAGAATATATACACTGTTTCATAGAATATATACACTGTTTCATAGACTTCTAAATTTTTAGAGTTATTTGCAATTTGTTGGGTCTCAAAAACGCAGGTTTTTAGACCATAAGAGGGTGCCAATCTCTAAGAGGACTTTAATCCTTAATACAAACCAATTAAAGTAAATTATTTGAAAGGACTTTAATTCACACCTAACTAGAAACCAATCAAAGCATCCACACAGTAACAACAAATGTGCCCTGATAAATCTTGCAGATTTAAACAACTTGAAAAGACCACTTTGGAGATAGCAAAGCAATAAATAAGCATGAAAATTGACATAGCAATTGAACACTGAAAATGGATTACGAGTTATAATGTATCTGCTCCATTATATTGCTCAAAATATAAACATACATAACATGAGTTTTTTTGATATGAATAAGTGGATGAGATGGTTTAGTATCTATTCTAATGGATTGAAATGATGATGATATGATGATCAAAATCGGACCTTGGTTTCCCTATTTGTACAAGAAGCAACAAGCTTCAAGTCCATTCACAAAAGTTACATCGTTTCTTAACTAAAGCATAATTAACATAACATAGAAACTTAAAAAGAGTTCATTGTTGGATGCACCACAGTCTGTTAATCATCAACAAGTTCCCATGACCACCTAAGATCTATTCAAGGCTCAAGCACCATGTTAATGCATCCACAACAACCAAAATTTGACTACCTCTTCATACAACTCATGCAAGGAACAAATTAACCTTTGACATGTGATCAATGTATTTCTCCTGGGCATAAGTGTTTGCATTCTATAGAGTGTTTGTCATTACATTCTCCAATCCAACAATCCTCTTGAGCTGCTTATGCGTTTTCTTGAGTACCTCATCCTCATCATTGACGTCATCAAGGATGCCTGGAAAATATTTTGATATCTCATTTTCCAAGTTTCCTGATCCTTCAAATCTGTTTCTTCAAAGAAATCTGGCATGGCCAGACATAGTGGCTAGTTGAAGTCACTCAATTCCCGTGTCAAGATATTCTGGAAGTTTTCATGTGTATTCATGAGGCCCTGACATTCTTGGAGCAAAGCATTATTATCTCCATCTTTTTCCTTGATATGGGATTCCATTTCCTTCATCCTATCAAGCAGACTTCCATGCTCCATGAGGGATTTGTATGTTCCACTGTGAGCACGCTAGACACCATCTGCATGTTGGCACATATCTTTGAATTTCATACAAATTATCCCTGATGCTACTTCAAAAGTAGTAGCCTTCAATTTTCTTTTTAGTTCTTCCTATTCCTTTTGAGGCTTTTCAAATTTATGCTTCCATTGAGTAGTCTCAAACATGGTCTCTAACACTTTTCTTTCATGTTCAATTAAAGGAGAGTAAATCCTTGGAGAAGTAGACAACCTATCTTTGTAGTTGGTTAATTCTTGTTTCAACCTGTCATTTTCCTCTATCAACCACTGGTTATCTCTTACTAGCTTTTGGATTTGGGCTTTGGTGAATTTGGCTACATTCACATTCAAGTTAGCAGTCTCCAAGGGATCTGTCTCCCCTACTCTTTGCACCAGGAGATGTCCAAAAATATGATCATGGTCAATGAGAGAAGGCTTCTTGCCTAGGGGGTAAAGAGCCCAAATTTGCAATGTGGTATTATCAGGATTGTACCCAGACCCTGTATAGACCCTGTCACCTGCTTCATCCATTATTTGCAAAATTTTATTCTTTCTCTTCAAAAAGCTGTCAAACACAATGGCTGAACTAATATCCCACCCAGGAAGGAGCATAACTCCAACTTCTTGCAATAATTCTCTTCCTCTCTCAGCAGTCATGTTTCTCATTTCCCTATCAACTTCATGTTGCAACTCTTTCAAGGCATAAGCCTCTTTCTTAGGGTCAATGTCCTTTAACCTTTCTCTTATTAGTCTTCCTTTATACTCATATATAAAGGACTTAAATTTAGGGGTCTGCACAAAAGTATCATCTGCAACAAATTCCTAACTTGCACGATGCCTCACATCATCTGATAGCCCATTAGAGGCTTCAAAGGTGATCACAATTCTTTCCAATGGCATCTCATATTGGGGTATAATAGGAGCATTAAACTGTGAGACTCCTTCTTCCTCCTCAGTGTTATCTTCTTCCATGGATGGGGAACCAACTGAAAAGCTCACTTCAGGAGTAGGCTGAGGTGATAAGTGATCTAGTGGTGTGATATTTTCTACTCGCCTCCTAGGACCGATGCCCCTTACTCTTTCAAATGCCACAAGTGGCACATCTCTTATTAGTTCTTCTTCATGGAGGATTAACTGTTCAATTCTTTCTATGGGATCTTGTACCTCAGGGAAATCCCCTACGTAGCTTGGGTTACTATTCACCTTCCAAGCCTCAACCATCATAACCCTACTGTAGGAATTCATTCTCATCATGTTTTGTTTTTCTTCACAATTTCTGAAGACATCTTCTAAAAGGAAACGATGCTCATACCCTTTCAATTTCTAAAAAAATTTGGCATCACAAATGAAGTGTTTAGGACCAAACTTTTCCCTTTTGTTGCCAATCGACAAGCCATAACAATCCATTTTACCACTAACCAAGTCATAGCCCAAATAAGAGATAATAGTGAAATCACCAAAGCATAAACTAGAAGGCATGAAAGTTTTCCTCCCATAGCTCTTTAAATGCATGAAAGTTGAAAATGACAATTGCCTTATGATCTCTAAATAAGCAACTCTGTCTAGCACAGTCTTTGGCAGCAAATAAGGTGCAACTTCAAATCCATAAACCCTAATAACAGTACAATCCCCAAACATGTACCAGTCCCCCAATTGTGATTTATCCCTACTTCATGGCCCATATCTTTTGGTCAGAGAAATCTTAAGATCTTTGGGGAGAGGTTGTAGTCACATTTGTGGCCTAGCATCTTGTATAGTGGTTTGACAAAATATTCCTCAAAATATAGGTAGTGGGACCTCCCACACCTGCTATCCCACACAGATGTCCACATTTGTACAAGCCTTGAATTTCCATCATTATCTAAGTCTTTTATTCTTAATTCCTCACCCCATATCCCCATCACCTACCCTTCATATAATATCATGTGCATGAAAAGAGAATAGTGCTTGAAATTAATGGCTTCACTGTCATTCTTGATGATATTGAGGGAATTATTGATGGCCTCCGATAAATACTCTGCATAAACATAGGATTGGGCATTATGGCTCTGGATGTCTGTGGCTAAAACCATGGGAACAATTATCATGTTCTCAAGAACATCAATTCCCAGTACTTGACCGGCTGAGTAATAAGTGTATTGAAAGTATTCTTCAAACAAAGCCACAGAGAATGGGGGCTTATCTTCACTAGAGAACCTCATAGTTTGGTTACCCACAACTTTAACCCTATGTAGAGGAAATTTCCACCTCTTGTAACTTGTGTCCATGGTGTGGTATTCCTCCAACAAGTCTCTGATTCATAATTTTGTTTTCAGGGAAGTGTCTAGTTGAAAAATCATGGAAATATAATCTGGCTTTATGACCATGAACTATGACCCATTAGGAAAATGAATTGCTCTTGTCTTCAGATTGTAATGCTTTTCCAACACCTTGATTAACTCTATGTTCACAAAGATGTTGGGTACTGCAAGTTTACCCAAACTCAAATTCCACGGGTTTGACATTGGGCTATGCCAAAATTTCTTCCTATAATGATAAATAAAGAGGTCGTAACCCCTACACAAAGTCCATACATCTCCTAGATTTTTTTTTTATCTACTAATGTTACACATGATGGGTTAAGCTGTGCTATTCTTCTAGATTTTGGCCTAGACCCAAGACATTGATTGATTAAGTCTTGATTCAATTGCCTAGCTTCAGTTTTCTGTCTTTTTGCTTTCTGTTTGCCTGGGGTTTTTTCCATCTCAACCCTACTCATGCAATGCTTTCATCTACTTACTGAGAAAATACTTTGATTTGAGTCTAGACCACTTACTTGGATAAATGCTGCAAATTTCCAGTTGCCTACCGCCATCCAACTTGGTTCTCCAAATCCTTCAATTACAATTCACAGTGATTTCAACTTCTTTGAGGCCGTATTTATCAAATTTCAGGACACTTCATCCAACCCTAGTTCATAAATGGCGCTTGCGGCACCTTTATGATCAAGTTCTTCATTAATAGCGGTAGTCTCATCAATATTTTTGTTAGTCACATCAATCAGACTAATCATCATTTCATAACTGTTGAAGAGACTTTTAATTAAAATGCCTATTGTTTCTTCGATATGCTGGTATGGCAGTGTTTTTCCCTTCCCTTCTAGTGTATACCACTCTACCGCATATGTTAGTCACCTTCCCAGCGGTATAGCGGTGTATGCTTTTGATCATTACTTGAAGACTATCGATGAGACAATCTTATTTGTCTTACCGATATCTCAATGTCTCATCAACATTAGATCTTATGCTCCTCTGATGTTGGTTTCCAGTGTGGATGAGACAAGTTAATGTCTCTTGCCAATATGCCACTGTCTCATCGACAATTACTTCATTATATCCAAGAGTTGTGTTTTTCTGAGCACTTGTAGATATACCTTGTCAATGTGACATAAGTGATTCTCTCCTTGATATGCCCGTATCTTGTTGACATTCACTGTTTTACATTGTTGATGAGACATATAAATAAGTCTCTTCGACATAGGGGTGTCTCATCTACATTTCTGATCTGTGCTTTGTGCTAATGTCGGGGAGACTTTGGAGGGACTCTCGTCGACATGGTGTTGTCTTGGCGATATGCTATGAGCAATCATAGGAGTATTTCAAAGGAGGAATACACTTTGATGTTGTGATCAAGGGTTTTATTTGGAAGCTCATGTGAGGGATTTTATTAAATTTAAGTTATTATGATATGAATTCTATGTATATGGTGGATGTAAGAGATGAGTGAAAATGGAAGTATGCAAAAATAATTAGAATGGAATTTTGGCTACAACACAATCCATGTTTAAAAAAGGATGATTCTTATGGCCTAAACTTTGAAATGCTTCAGTAATATTATTTGTGTCAATACAAATTACCTATTGCAGTATCCTTAAATTGTTCAATCTTTGGTATGAATTGTTGGCAGAAAAAAATAGGATTACTTGGATGCTTCTTCCATTCATTTTGTATCAACATATGTTCATGAAGACACAAAAGTTAATAGCTCAATTAGGTAGAGATTTTGTGATTTTCAAATGAAGAGTAAGGTACATTTTTATTTCTGCTACATTACATTCATGTGCATAAACAAAATAAGAAGATTGCATTACTAGATTGCACTTATGTAGATGCATATAATATAGGAAATATTGCACAATCCTTTAAAAAATGTAGTCTTTATTGATAATGTAAATGTATGTTGTTCCACACAAAGTCATGGAACTTACTATTTGAATGCATATAATTGAAAAACTATACATTTATAGATACAAAAGAGAAAAATGCACATAAAGAGAAAGGGGACCCGTCATTGCCTCAATGACGAATCTCAGTTGCTTTGTTCTACATCATCTTCAATCTTCTCGCTTGTCTAAGCCTCCAAGTTGATTTCTTCCTTGCTACTCCTAGGTTCCCTGCATTTGAGTGAGAAGAGTGTTGTTAGAGCAATGAAGGATCACCAGTCAAAATATGTGCATAAATCTATAAACATATAATTTGATCATCATGTGCATTCAAATAACTTGCATACCGTAGATGTCCAGGAAAACAAGAAAGTTATCAAACATATCTATCATATGCTCGGTTTTATCTAACATATTTTCTCATTGTGCAAGTATAGATAAAATTAGGTTGTTTTGTTTATCTGGTTACATCATGTGGGGTGAAATGTGGCTCCCACAAGGGATGAGCTGAGCCTACTACCCTATTGTTTCATTTGAGAAGGATAATGACAAGTAAACCATCCATGAAGCATTAAAGATCAATCTTTGCAAGGATAGTGGAGTATGTTGTTAAGGGGTAATCTCCTTATTGATAAAGATTTATCCTTATTAATAAGAACATTCCACTATCAACATAACCATGATTCTGATAAAATTGATCATCAAGGATTCCAAGATAGTTTTCATTAACAGTCTGGTTAAAAGTAAGCAGCCCCAAGCATCATAACAGTCACAAGAATTGAACATGAGGGACAGCCATGTAGATTAAAAGCTTACACAATAGTCATCACTTGCAAAGACAGAGACAATATGTTTCCACATAACAAATTAAATCGAATGCATGAAAGGTACAATGATGAAGTCCATAATAGTGAATGTTGCTTAAGAGCGATTGAAGGACAACATTTTGTATCAAGGAGAAAAAGGTAACCTCAAACTCTGTTGTACCTGAGTATGACAGTACCTGAGCTTTTGGTTTTTCTAGATGGAACCTATAGTAGAAAAGTGTAGTCTCCATCCGAAGGAACCATCTTCGGAGCTCTTCCCTGAAATGAGGGTTGAAAACATTAGAAGAAAAGAAATACCATAATTCTAAAGTAACAATTTATATCAAGACAAATGTCAGAAAGTATAATTAAAAAGACAAATCCTTACAATTGGACCAAACAGATTTATGATTTTATCTTTAGAATGTAGGAACTTTCTTTGTCGAAGCTTCACTACCTAAAATTGGATCTCCAATTGGACCAATAAAATTTATGATTTTATCTTTAGAATATAGGAACTTTCTTTGTTCGATATTCAAGACCTCAAATTAGATCAGAAGCTAGATATGCAAATTTATGATTTTATCTTTAGAATGTACAAACTTTCTCTATCGGATATTAAAGATGTAAGGTTGGATTAGAAACTGGATAAGCAGATTTACGATTTTATCTTTAGAATGTAGGAACTTCCTTTGTTGGATATTTGGAAATTCCTACACACAAGTTTTGCCTGAGTGAAAAAACGAAGTGTTTCACACCTTGGATCAAGGTACAATCCAACCTGGTTATGACATTGATAACAATCCAATTTTTCTGAACTATCCATGCACGAACATTGCATCACAATCTATTCTTCCTGCACATAAAATGCCACATATTAACCCCTTCTAAATAAAACTCAAAATACCATGAAACAATGAGTCCCCTATATTAGTAAGTAGGCAGTCTATAGGGCATAGTTTGATTTTATACAAGGATGCTCATGAAAGGAATCTTCAAGTGACAGTGAGTGAGTTGTTTGAGATTGCGGTGATGGTGCAATATCCAGTCTTAAAGGTAGTTAGCAAAGTAGTAAATGTGCAAGAAAATAAAATTGTACACAACAAACAATTCACAATGTTATCTTGCATAATGCCTTAAGTTTGAAGACAAAAATCTCATTGTATCTTGATGAAAGTAGTGACCTTAATGGTCAATCACTGGCAACCATGATTTTAAAACATGCTATTGTGCTTATGGAGGCAACATTTTAAGCAAGGTGGTGAGTGGTGGTTTGGAACAATGGTAGGTATGAAGGACTTGCTTTATATGCATACTATGCAGTCTAGCTTAAGACAACGTTCTTAGAAGAGATTGAAGGTGGATTACGAAACTCAAGGGTTACATGATAAAGATTAAAGCAAAGGCTGAGATCTATTTAAAAGCCACTATCATGAAGATATTAAAGACATAAAATGCAAAACCCTAGCAGCTGGAGTAATGAACACAATGCAAAAGAGGATAGTGTGCTAGGGAAGATTTAAGAGATCTCCACACTATCTAATCACAAGAAAATACATCATTTATTTATTTTTTTAAATTAAAAGAAATTATTCTAAACCCTATATAGGACACATTGATACTTGAAAAGCATCTGATTTATTTTTTTAAATTAAAAGAAGTCATTCTAAACCCTATATAGGATACATTGATACTTCAAAAGCATCTGAAGGAATTTGAGATTATGCAAACATATGTCAATTAAATACCTGGATTACAAATAGTAGCATGAACACTGTAACCCTTGTTGATCAGAGAAAGAATGAGATAAACAACAATGAATCCTATGCCTCCTTACTATTCTCTGTCATTCTTTACTGAAACACTTCTCCATTTTGGTGGGCTATGCCTAAAAATAAGGTTTCAACAAAGGTTTTATTGTATGTTTATTAAAATGAAAACTCCATTCTGGCAAGCTATGCCTGAAAATAAGATTTCGATGAAATTTTTAGAGTATGTTTATTAGAGTTTTTAAGTATTTTGGTGGGCTATATTCTTGATTCCTTAAATGATTTATTCAAATGGATTGTGACTGACGTGATTTGTTGCATTTAGTGCTGTAAATTGTAATGATGCCATGATTACCGTACTACCGCCGTCTCTTATTATACTCGCTGCGGTATGGAGGGGTTTTTCCCTTCCCTTCTACTGTTTACCACACTACCGCATTGCTCAAGGCTTCTTGCTGCGGGGTTGTGGTGTATATCGCTCTACCGCATATGTTGCTCACCTTCTCGATGGTATAGCAGTGTATGCTTTTGATCATTACTTGAAGAGTGTCGATGAGACAATCTTATTTGTCTTACTGATATCTCAATGTCTCGTCGACATTACTTCATTATATCCAAGAGTTGTGTGTCATCGAGCACTTGTAGATATACCTTGTCGATGTGATGTAAGTGATTCTCTCCTCGATGTGCTTATATGTTGTTGACATTTCACTATTTTACATCGTCGATGAGACATATAAATAAGTCTCTTCAACATAGGGGTGTCTATACCGGTGCTAAACCCGAAGCTAAACTTGAAGCTAAAGCTGGAGCTAAAAGTGGCACTAAACTTGAAGCTAAACTCAGAGCCAAAGGTGGTGCCACACTCGGAGCTAATATTGGTGCTACAGGCAACACTAATTTCAACACAAATTAGCACCTTAATTAGTGTCGACTTGTCTTGATCGACGCAAATAAATGCCAAAAAAAGTGCCATCCTGATAAATAGCGCTGAATTTTTCAAAAAATTGGAAAAAAATACATTAAAACAGTGGGTGGAAGCAAAAAACAGAGCAAAACATGGAACAAATCACATGGATTTGTTGTAGTGATTGATTTTGAACATAAGACTCTTAGGACTATAGTAGACTTGGGGATGGATATTTCTGAGGCATAAAGAGAAAGAATCATGCAACTGATGCTTTGGATGAGATGAGGAGAGCAGCCTTGCATCACACAAAGGTAGTGCAGAATAAGAGAATCAAGTGGCATGAAAAATTCATCAAGGACAAGAAATTCCAGCCGAGAGATTGGGTCCTGCTCTATGATTCAAGGTATCAAGTTAATGCAAGAAAATTGCAGACAAGGTGGCTAGGACCATATGAGGTTGCTGAAGTCTTCCCCAATGGTGTTGTTCAACTCACTACCATTGACCCTATCAGATTCAAGTTGCTTTTCAATGGTCATTTCCTCAGATTGTATCACAAGCCAACTTCCAAAGAGGAGTTCCTGCAACAATTCACTCAACATGCAACACCCAAGCTTCCTACAACTGAGGGAAGTGGATCTAGTGTCCCTCCTTTTGGCTAACTAAGGTAAGTACCTTGTAAGATGACATTGGCGTTGGAAATTTAGTAGTGTTGCAGGAAGGAAAAATTTGCAGAGTGATTGTTGATTACAAACAATGGGAGGTGGGTTAATTCGAAATGAACCCATGGCTCATGATGTATTACTGCAGGATGCACCCTGCCAGGCCAAATTTAGAAACTGTAGGTGGTTAGACTATTTCATGAAGTTGAATGGTTTTAATGAAGACATTGCATTAGAATTTTCCTAGAAATTGTCTGAGGGAAAGGTCACGGTAAAAGGGCTAGAAGTATTGGTCATTGAAGAAAGGATTGCAGAAGTTACATGGTTGCTTACCGACGGTGAAAATTACCCTGCTTCTAGAGACGCTAGGTCAGCTAGGGCCGAATTTACAGAACCTGGTGACCCTCCATTGAGTGTGGACAAACAAGGTGTGAAGAGAACCTCTCTACTCGAGCCATGAAAGAAAATAACTGTTTATGTTATAAAATATATCACCTGTGAAGGTCATCAGTTGAATCTACATTCCGTGCACTTCAAACTCTTGAATCACATGAGGCACAGGAGGAGGATGAATCTACTAAATGTGCTATATCACCTGCTTTCAATCATGACAACCGAGACTCAAAAAGGTAGGGACAATTTCGTTTCCCACCATTGTTTGATCAAATTGTTAGCTAAGAAGTCTCTGCATGATGTGTCTGAGATGACTTGGGAAGAATTCGTAAATATTGATCAAATTAGGCCAGAGCATTTGTGACCTAGGGTTTTACCTCAACCTCATAGGTCTAGTAGGAGATTCAACATGACTGAAGCCACTCCTGGTGCTTCAACCTCTGGCATAGGCCTTAGTGTAAACCCTCCTGCAACAAAACAAACCATAGAGATTAGTTCTTCTGAGATAGAGAACTCAAACAAAGAAAGTTCCTCTATAGATTCTGATGATGATGTTCCTCTTGGCATCCTAATGAGAACTAGGGCACATAAGAGAGAAGTAGAAATAAGAGAAGGAAAAGCTAAAAAACAACTAGCAGAAAAAGAATTACTAAGCTCTAAGAAGCGGAAGGCTGACACTTCATCCTACAGCCAAAGAAAAATGTGAAAGCCCTCCCATAAAATCAAGACCAGCCAGGCCAACCTTTGATATGCCTCTATAGGAAAGCCCTAAACTTAGAGAAACATCACAGGGGTACAAAAAATCTCCAATGGGGCAGGTGAATGTCGAGGAAGAGGACATATTTGAGAAAGCAACAAACATAACACTGAAAAATCTTGCTGATATTGTAGAACAAGTTGAGAATCAAGGGTATGAGGAAAATTAGGAGTTCCTACAACAAGAGCTCCTGTAGCATGAGCAAGAACAGGAACAAGAGGCCTTGCAGTTAGAATTGGGAGAACAACCCAAATCCTTGCAGCTAGTACTATATGAAGAGCAAGCATCAGTGCCGTGAAAAATGTTGGTAGGAATACATAACCCCCTCTGATTTTACAGTACACACAACAATTTTGAACTTATGGAAAGAGATACAAAGGAGGGAGGAGGAATGGAAAGAGGAGAAATTCAGGCTGAAGAAGGAAATTCAAAAGAGAGATGAAGTGATTAAGGATAAGAATGAGGAAATTGCTACTTTAAAGGAAAAAGTGGACAATATTGAAGCCTTGGTACCACAGATTTTAGAATGTAGGACCCCTCCAAGGGTCTATGCTCTACATTTGAAGGAGAAATATCTTTCTTTTAAGCTGACAAGGATTGTCTCAGGTTTGAACCCTTCCATTGAGACTCCTAATTGAATTTTTCAATGCTTATCAGATTGCTTCCCCTGAGATGAAGAATTTATTATGTGAATTCTATTTGCATAATTATGCTGTGACTCAAGACCATGATTGGAATCCACTATTGTATGTTGGGGATGTCCAATTAAGGGCATTTATGTCCTGGGTACAAAATGAAATCAGTTGGGGACAACAATATGGGGCTTATAGGAAAATGGAATCCAACATCCCTTTGCCCATCAGGGCTAAATCAAGAAACTGAAGCGACATTTATAGGGATTGGCACAAAATTGACCTAGCTATGGTAATAGGATCATGCCTTGGATAGAAGCAGTTTATAGTGAATATGAGGTGGTGGCAAAAGAAAAAGAGTAAACTGTGAAGGGATACATGTTACAAGGATGGAATAGCCTAACTGATGAGCTAAAACAAGCTAAGCCCCACTCTATACAAAACTATGTTGCAACACTTAAAAGAATTGACAGATACATACAAATTGGAAGGACAAAGGGTCGATTTTGGCTTCCACTGACTTTTCAGCCACCCATCCTGATGTGGCATGTGCCAAACTTTAGGTATTACCACTATGATATTTCTATAGAGAGACAAAGATGGAACAAATTGGATAGACAACAAGGGTTTTATTGGGATCCCGATTCACGCACAACAAGCACTGATGTAGGACAGTTGGCGATTGCAAATTTCAGGACATTTACTAAGCAGAAGAACAACCCTTCCCCTACTGGAGGACCAACAAAACCTTAGGTTGGGGGGAGTGATGAGTCTAGTTTATGGTTTAATTTTGGTAGAATTTATGATCTATTTGTTGAAGTTGTCATGGACCTTGATGTTTGAATGTTGATATTTCCTCAAAACCATAGACATTGGGCCTAAGTTTACTTTTGTAAATCTTTAATGACATTGACATGTTATATGGATTATCTGTGTTAATTCTACATGTGGATTAATGAATGTTCTTTAACATAGTTACAGATATGCAATTAATGTGCGTACTAATATTGCCATGTAGATATGATTAGAGGCTTGCAAAATGGAGGAAGACTCTGACAACTGGTCATTCACTGTAACGGTCAACAAGGTGGCCATTCAAAGGTCAATGGAGGGAAGACTCTCGACGGCAGGAGATTCCTCATTTAAATAAAAGTTGTAATTGCCTTGTAAATGGTATTTATTGCTGTTGAGTGAATATAGGCATTACTGTTGTGCTAAATCTGCGTTGAGGCAACATGCTTGACTAGATTTCGCGCATGCGTAACTGCCTCTCCACTTTTCATGCTTTCCCTAAAGTGGCATCCTCCTAATCTATTGGAGTTGACCGCCTTGCTAGGTGATTAGTTAGTAGCTTCTTTTCCTATAAATAAGACCCGACTGCTCCTTCTCAAGAGGTTGCGCGATCTGATGATGTACTGGAATTCTTATATTTTTAGCAATACAGTCATGATGCTCTATTGTACTTGTGTTTTCCCATGAATGAAATGAGTTTATAAGTTTGTGCACCCGAGTTTACATTTGTCTTAAGGGATACTCATCCAAGGGGGCCCACTTGGTGAGCATTCCGTCCTTTAGTTTAGTTTAGTTATTACTCTTTGTATAGTAATTAGTTAAGAATCTGGCACTAACTGTTCCTGCAGCCACTAGAATTCCATTATGTGACTGTTCCTGTAGCCAAAGCAGACAAAATAGTTTCTGTTTTGTTTGCTCAGATTTTCATTTTTGTCATGCATTTTAGCTTAGTATAGTTGTTGGTTGATGTTCAACATTTATGTTATTCCTTTCCAAACAATTTACTTTCAACATTGTGTCTTTCTTAGCTGTAGAATGAAAATGGCTAATTTGAATCCTTCGTGCACATACTATGCTGACCCATTTCAAGTTCACGTCCTAGGGTTGACAAGTTAAATGCACCTTCATGATGGTTGAAATGGCTATTTAGTTTAGATGTCCAATCTTTGAATCACAACTGTAAGGGCTTAGTTGTTAAATCATTGTTGGAGGCCAACACATATATTATTGAAATATTTCTTTGATTATGCAATGGAAAAGTTTCGAAAGGTTATGTTTTGAATGGTGCATTTATTATTCAATAGGAAATAATTTTTTTATTGCTCATTATGTTAGATGCATATAATTTTCACTTGTGGGTAAAAATTAATAAAATTACTAGGTAGAACAATGGGCATGTTACATTCTTGGTATTTGAATCAAACAAGGGCATAGGAGGAGTTAAACAACAATTTTGTATATCGTTCAAAATCCATGAGATGGGAATAAAGAAGCAAACTAATCGAAAGGGACCCACCTTTTGATACACCCCTTGATGAAAATAAAATAACAATAATTAGAAGGAATAGTCAAATAAAGGTACCATAAAGGCATGGAAAGAAAATAAAAGTAATAGAAGAACCCAAAAAAGTAATAGAAAGACCTAAGTAGATTGAATAGAAATAGATTGTTCAATAATCATATAGTGAAACTTCACA
The DNA here is from genome assembly GCA_007258455.2 of Sequoia sempervirens. Lineage (NCBI taxonomy): Eukaryota > Viridiplantae > Streptophyta > Pinopsida > Cupressales > Cupressaceae > Sequoia > Sequoia sempervirens. Next base: position 2,147 of record VDFB02173446.1, on the reverse strand, counting down.
AGGGGAATAACAATTGGAGTTGGAAAAGAAAGTAGAAAATGAACAAAAAAAGAAACACAAAAAGATGTTAAGAGAAAAAAAGAGAACAACCACATGAAATGGTAATAGTATTGCCCAAAACTAACCATTATGTATACAAAAAATAATAAATCTAGAAGGATAATAAGAAAAGTTCATGGCCATAAAAGTGAGAGGAAGAAGAAGAAAGGGTGTTTATTATTGAAAATATAGAGCCTCAAAGAATAAGACCATACAACTAAGTTTTAGTGAGAAAATAAATGTTAAGGAAAGTAAATCTACAAGGATAACACCATAGCAACTAAGATTTATTGAGAAAATAAAGGTAAAGGAGAAAGTTCACCTTCAAGGACAAAACCACATAAACTAAGATTCATTGAGAAAATAAAGGTAAAGATGAAGATGTACATATAAGGATAAGATTGCATCGACTAAGATTCAATAAGAAAAAATAAGGCAAAGCAAAAAATACTTGTCTTATTGGGGTGTAGGGTAAATATTTCATGAGACATTTAATATTTTTTTCTCAAGGATGAGATAATGTTTTAATCCTAGGGAGAATGTTGGTAGGTTTGAAGGTCATATTGAATTTTATTATGTATTACAAATAACATTATAATTTTATTTATGTTATTCCCACATGCTACAAAGGTAATTTAGTAAGACCACAAAAGAGAGTTAAACATTCAACTAAGATGCATGATGTTTGTGTAGTATTACACATCATTTGACAATGAATTCAAAATGTATATGAGTCATAAAGTGATTGAGCATCATTAATACCCCATTATATACATAAATAAATCATATTAAATTGAAAAATTATAAAGGAAGAGATAAAATAATTGTAAGATGAATATTAGGATTTATTATGAAAGGAAATAATGGAAATACACTATGAAGAGGCATAAAGAAGCTATATAAGGAAGAGAAGAATATGAGATAATTCAAAATGAGCTAGGAGAGTGTAGTGTATAAAATTGTATACCTTTACAATTTCACACTACGTTTGGGTCTCTTAATTTACTGGACTTAATTAAGCTTCTAATTTTTCAAATTATGCATTCCAAAGCCTTATTCTTACTATTTTCCAAAAGGGGAACCAACATTAAATAAATTCATTTAATAATTAAATTACCTTGGATCATGTGTCTCTTGGAAGTATATGACAAGACCCATTCACCCATGGGCGAATGGGTCCCCTTTATGAGCCATGACCTAAATTAAAATATGTTTTTGGCGATATTTTAATGATCAAAATTCAAATTGTAAGTGTTGTCTTTTAGAATATAATTTTTGGAAAATTGGATAAACACCTATAAATACATAGTCTTTTGATCATTTAAAATCTAACACACTTTATGAAGCAATCTTATTAAGTAAGTATTTTTGTCAAGATCATTCAAAAGTAGCATTATCAGTCATTTGTAGCAGCAATCAAGATCCTAACATCATGTCAAAGTTTATGTGTGTTCATGCTATCTTGTGAAGGCTAACAAGTGTTGTAGGTATTCATGCATTCAAAAAAATCTATCAAGCAAGATCCAAATCCTTCAAGGAAGCCATTGAAGGGTGATGAGTTGCAACAAATTGTTCATTCGTCATTTCCTTCCTTTTCATTAAGGTTTTTATCATTGATATTGCCATTGTGAAAGTAGGAACACTATTCATGAGGTTTGACTAAGGAAAACCCCTATATGGCACAAATTTTTTCCCTATTTATGTATGTACAGGTTATAGATTGAAGAGATCTCGAAGAGCAATTTTGCATTGTTGAATTTGTTGTCATCATTCTTGTCAACCTATGGAAACTAAGTTGCATAATTCATTTTCGACGTTTTGAAAAATTTGTAAGTGGAAGAAAAAGCTCAGATCTGGCACCAAAGGACCTAGAAAGTTGATCAGGACCCCTGTACAAAGACCCATTCACCATTGGGAAAATGGGTCCTTGTAGGCCCACATCAAAACTAATTTTTTGAGCAGGTTTGTTATCCTCTACACTTCTTGGATGCAATTGCAAATTGTTGTTTCTATCTGTCAATTGTCGAGATCTTGAATTTTATGTATTAGGGCATATAAGATCATTAGTTTAATCATTCTAAAATATTTTCAATCCATTCTAATCCCCC
>VDFB02173445.1:20088-112581 GCA_007258455.2 Sequoia sempervirens | reverse complement strand
GTTGGGGATCTTCCTTCAACCGTTCTTTGAAACGAATGAAGGGAGAAGAACTCCAGAATTCAAGTGCCTTTATCCATTGGGCTTGGAGTCAGGTGACAATGACGAAAAACAAATTTACGAAAACAAGACGCAAACTCATGCAAATGCACTTATTGAAAAGGGAAAAACCTACCTAATTAAAACTAGCCATTAATGAGACCTTCTCAAATGAAACCGTTCACAGGTTCAACAAAATAGTTGCCTTTCTTCAACAGCTTGCAAGGCCTTCCATGATCATTAGCAACTACATGTAGATGAGGTTGAAGCATTGCTTCATGAAGGAGATGAACTGGTTCAACTACCTTTGAAAATATTATGGATATATTGCTGCTCCAAAATAAATCATTGAATCCAGGCTGCTCCCATGCATCTACAAATATATCTTTAGCTACATCCTCAAGTTTATCTTCACGCTCAGGTGCAAGTGGAACCTCTGTCTTCCCATTGGCCTCCAACCAAGCAAGATGTCTTATGGGACATTCCCTTGATCTGTCAAAGATTGAATGCTTCTTACCAGTTGTTACTTGAACAACTGATTCATCAACCATGCCAACCTCATGCTGATCAGAATGATCTCCTTCATGTGATTCAGATGAAGATATGACTGCACTGCATACCTTAATATGATGTTCACCATCTTCAGACTTGAAAAAATATGAATAATTTATAAGAAGGTCCTCATCATGCCTTGGGGAAGTTCTTTTATGCAACATCTGTTCAAATTCATGATCTTGAAACACATATGCATTCTTTTCAACTTGACTAAGACCTTCATGCATGTCCATCTTTTGAGATCTCAAGACAAGATCGTCTTCATTTACTTGAATTTCAGCAAAATGACTTTCATCGTCCTGCTTTTCATCAATGGCTTTTTGAGACTGCATAAACCAGAAATGGGAGTCGCCAGCTATGTATGCTTCCTTTTCCTGGAAGAGAATAGCGAGATTACTTGGATCGGTGTCAGGATGCTTTGGTACTGCTTTTACTAATGGTATCTCAACAACAAGCCTCTTCGGAGGTGAAGATAACTTGTGTTGATTCCCAACAGAAAAATTATGAGCTAGCTGCTTTTTGAGGACAAGTAGCTCATTTATCAAACTTTGCACCATAGGATCTGTCCTCGTGATGGAAGAAAATAACTCCAAAGAAGGGGTTTCTTCGGATTCATTTGATTCAATTTTTATTTGCCCAACAAGAATGAGATCATCTTCAATTTTTGTCACCAAGGTCTGCACCATTGCAAGAGTATTTGCAGCTGCTCTTCTCAATAGAAAACCAACCTCAGGCACTTGAGCATTTACAAAGAAACATTTCAAGTTCTCAGCTGTAGGTTGAACAACAGTTGGAATTCTTCGTGTCAACTTGTTGAAGTGAGCAATGAACTCACGCATGGGCATGTGAGATTCCTTCTTCAACTGGGTGAGCTGAGCCAACAAAGCATGAGCGTCTTTAGGAGGCTTGAACCTTCCTTCAAACTTGGCTATGAGAGTTGCCCAATTTGTGATGGTACTTGGCGCCAAATGATAAAACCAATCTGCAGCAACGCCTTGGAGAGTCTCCACAAATAGCCTTACAGATACATCTTCGTATTCAACACCATGAACTCCACAAGCGATGTAGAAAGCAGCGACGTGCTCGTTAGGATGTTGTTCTCCATCACCAAAAAACTTGGGAAAGTTCTTCTGTGAGCCTGCAGGAAGAGCATGTAGGGGTAGAACTAGGCTCAACAGACCAAAAGCATTTCCCCAAGGACCTTGAGCAGCCATTTACATGTCCTTGGTGAAATCTTGAAAAACTTACAAGAAAATAAATTATAATTAAAAAGGACACAGGTATACTTCAAACGAAAGCATGAGGCTTTAGAATGCGTATCGTGTCCCCAGCGGAGTCGCCAAAAAACTGTTGGGTGAAAATTATGTAATCAGCTTTTCGATAGATTACACAACTTGGAATTCATCCACAGCTATGTGAGATGTAAATCTCTCCTCTCGGAAAGGGGAGGCGCCCTTCTTACTGCTAACAAAAGTGATAGTAAATCAAACAAATAATTACAAAATTTACACGAAACTTACGAAGTGGGGGGGTGTGTTACATTCATCCTTCTCTCTTTTTTCAGAGAAGATGTTTACAATGCTTCACCGTTGAAAGTTCACAATTCTTGATAACCTAAAACTAACAACTAGCAGTAATACCAATATCTCTATCTCGTCAAAGCGAAGCGTAGAGATACCAGAAGTGATTAATAACAAACAAATAAAGTAAAAAGAGAAAGCTCACGAAGGCACAAAGTCGTTCCGTAGCTTTTTCAATGTTGGATATGTGTAGATGTACCGTTTGTCGCGTTAGAAGCACAAAGTCTTCCTAGATGCAGCAATTCTTCGAACAGAATGAATGATTACAAGCACAAAGTCTTGTAGATCATCCAACAAAAGTATCCAATAGCACGAACGATTACAAGCACAAAGTCTTGTAGATCTTTCGACAAAAGTATCCAAGAGTATGAATAATTACAAGCGCAAAGTCTTGTAGATCATTCAACCATAACATGCAAGAGCATGAATGATTACAAGCAGAAAGTCTTGTAGATCATTCAACCAATGATAAACAAAAATACAAATGCAATCTAAATAATAAATGTAACACAAAGTTTACATAAACTACTTAGAGTCCTTCAGATTCTTCAAACTAATCACTACCAAATAAGATCAACTCACAAAAGTATCGAATCCAACGCAAAGTTTGGCTTGCAATTCTCTTCTTTATTGATCAAATTCCATTCACAAAGCATGAACGCAAAGTTTCACAAATTTGCTTCAAAAAGGGCAGCACTTCGTTGCAAAATACTAAAGGATAATTTACAATGAAAATCACTCACATTATATAGAAAGAGGGATGAGCAAAAATAGGAAACTGATTGAGAAAATCAGGGAAAGTTAGGTGAGCGATTTTAGGAGATCTCACCTAACTTTGACCAAAGTCAAAGTGTAATTTGTTTTGAAAATATTACATCTTTGGACTTGGTGTAATTACAATTTACAAAAAGACATTTGAAAATGTCGAGAAATATTTATAAGATGCATAAAGGGATGCACCGGAAATTTCTAATACTAGAGAATAGGAAGCTTCTTCATGCTTCTTTGCTTGGGCGCGGAGTCTTCATACTTCTTCCTGGTCTCCTGCATGAACTTTTTATTTGGAAGAACCAAGATCAAAGGACATCACCTTCGGGATCACTTGACGAGATCTTGAGAGAAACTGCAAGGATGGTGAATCAACAGGCGTTAGCAGAAAAAGCAGCATGGGAAGCGTGAAACGAGCAACGATGATGGGAAAGCGTGGAGCGGATGACAAGGCACGCAAAACGATGCACAAAAACGGAAGGAACAAGGCTCAGGAGTGCACTGGTAAAAAATGAAGCTCATCTGTAAAAGACTGTAGAAAACTGAAAAAAGTGTAAGGGCGCCAAAATTCAGCGCCCTTACATTTTGGAGATGTCACTTTTGATGCAAGGGCGCTGAATTTTAGCGCCTCTGCATTTTTGAGAGTTAGAATTTATTCTGACATTTTCAACATGTCATGGCGCTAAATTTTGACGCTTCAGCATCTTGGGCATATTTTGGATAAAACAGATGTAGGGATGTATGGAAATGGCGCTTGGGGTGGCAATTTTTGTTTGCATGGAGTTGCCATTGAAATTGGAGAATAAAGAGAAAGCAAGGGTAACAACCTACAAAGATGAAATGCGAAAAACGCTGGAGAAGAACTTCGAATTTCCAAAACACGTGATTGCGGCTCGAGAAGAACTTGCCAGCAAGAAGAAAAGAAGAACAAAGACCATAAACAATGAAAATGGCGAAATAAAACACTTTTAAGTGAAAGGGAAAATAAAAATCCTAACTCAAGTCGAGCAATAAATTTAGGCACGAAAAGTGGCACGATTGACGAAAAACGCGAAAATCATGAAGAAACGTGCCAGGGCCAAGAAAAAGTTAAGTGTCAGGAAAAAGTGTAATGGCGCTAAAATTTAGCGCTATTGCATTTTTTAGAAATTTCACTTTATGCAGGGGCGCTAAATTTTAGCGCCCTTGCACTTTTTGTACTTAGCCAAATTTTGGCTTCAGGGCAGGAGCGCACTTTTTCAGTGCCATTGCATTTTTCGCAATTCACTAAGTACGAACAGTGAGACTTCGCGAAGGAGCTCGTTTCGAAGGTCTTCGAGAGGCGAACATGGGGGAATGCTCGAATTGACTATTCGAGACTTTGGAACGCATTTCGAGGTGGCTTGAAAATCACTTCGTTATGCGTACTTGAACTTCACGAATCCTAGGAAACGGACAAGTTTCGTAGGGGGGTTATCCGTGGAACGAGCGCTGCTAGATTCCGTGATAACAAATTACTTGGCTGCATTGAATGGAATGGTGCTATAGAGCCAAAAGTCTCCAATTGCACTTTTAGCTGCATCATTTTTATCTTTGTTCCAATCCATCCTTTCAAGTGATATAATGCTACCATGGTTTTGTGGACAAGTACAAAGCTCATCTTGTTGGCAAAGGCTATGCATAGGAGGAAGAGGTAGGCTATGAAGAGAACTTTTCCCCTACTATCAAGATGGTAACCTTTCATTGGTTATCTCCATTGCTACTTAGTTTGATTCAAACTATATTAAATGGATGTTAAAAGTTCCTTCTTGAATGGAGATTTGGAGGAGGAAGTCTACTTGGTTTAGTCACAGGGTTTCCAAGTTCCTAGAAAAGAACGTTTGATTTGTAGGTTGGTGAAGTTGTTGTACAGACTTAAGCAGCCTCATCAAGCTGGGTCTTTTAAATTGGCTTAGAGATTGTAGTTTCAAAAAATCTATTTTGAACCCACTCTCTATATCAAAATTGTTAGTAATCACATATTGATCCTGATTGTCTATGTTAATGATCTTTCCATCACCAAAAGTAGTGTTGCTTTAATTCAAAAGGTGAAATTTGATATTTATTTTCTTTTTGAAACGATAAATTTAGGCCTGCTTCAATACTATTTATGTTCAAAATTTTAGCACTTTGATCATATTGTTTTTGTATCACAAACTAAGTATGCTAAAGCGCTTTCAGAAAAATTTAAGGTGATTGATGTAATCCTACATTTATGCCAATGGAAGTTGGGATAAAACTCTCAACTAAAACTTATTTGCTTCTAATTAGTGAATTAGTGAATTAATAGTTGGTAGGTAGTTTGCTTTATCTTACTACCGCCCGACTAGATTTATGTTTTGTAGTAAGTTGTCTTTCTCAAGTCATGTCTAAGCCTCAAGAAGAACATTGGCAATCTGTAAAATGAGTCCTTCAATATATGAGAGCCCTTTGAATTTGGCATTCTATATTAGAGATCTAGAGACTTCATACTAGTAGGATATATTGATTTTGATTGGATAGGATTAGTTGATACAAGGAAGTCTAGAACAGGTTATGTTTTCACTCTTGGTTCAAAAGTAATTTTTTGGTAGAGCAAGCTATATAGTTGTCTCATTTCCGACTAAAGCAGAGTATAAGGCAACTATTAGTACAGGTTGTGAGGCAATATGGTTATGAAGGTTTTTGGTCCATCTTCAACTTGACCAAACAACACCAACCTCACTTTTTTTTGTGACAACTAGAGTGTTCACATGATACAGAAGAACTTGGTCTATCATTTCAAGACCAATCATATTGAAGTTTTTTTTTTTAAGAGAAGGGGTAAAAATTTATTGAATAACCAAGGAAGAATACAAAAACAACCAACAGTCAAAGCGGGTTCCCCAAAGGAACCCCACAAAAGAGCCAGTTACATACTCCTATCCTCCATAATAAGCTTTTCCAAAGCCAAAACACAATCCGGTGACAAAAGGCCCCAGTCACCAACATCCCACCCCTCTTCATGCTCTGAAGCCCACTTAGCCAGACAATCTGCCACTCTATTCCACTCTCTAGGAATATGACAAGAGGAAATATATTCCAAAGAGTAGCACAGATTCAAAATTTGTTTAAACACTATAGACTATTGCCAATTAGCTCCATCCAACCTTTGCTCCTTTAGCATATCCACTACAATCTGTGAATCGGATTCACAGATAACCTTTTTCCAACCTAGGGAACACCCTCTTTCTACAACATAAAGAATAGCAAGGGCCTCCATAAAGTTATTAGGATGCTGCCCTTTATAAACATAAAATAAAAACACAATACCACCAACACTATCCCTGCCAATGCCACCAATCCCCGCATGCCCAAGATTCCCCCTAGAAGAGCCATTAGCATTTACCTTTAGAACTCCTTGAGGAAGCCACTTACCCTCCCGATGAATTTTGTTTTTGACTTGTCGAAGTCCTCCACCAACCGAATACCCAAGACCTTTGTCAACCAAATTCAAATTCCTTATAGTAGCCAAATCATTAGGATCCACAGTAATCGAAAGATCACATTTTGCTGAAATAGTCTCTTGGACCTTGCTGATAATCTTTCACCATAACTGAGCCACCACCATTTTCACATCCTGGAAGATCCTGTAGTTCCTTTCCAACCAAAGATGTGAGATAATAAAATTAGGGCCAATAACCCAAGCAATCTTAAGAAAAGAGGTCTGAGCTGGAGGCCTACCCAAACTATCCTAGAACTCAACCAAAGATGTCGCATGAACACAAGCATGATTCCAAGCTCCCCACCAAAAGTGCTAAATATCCCTAGCAAAAGGACACTGGAAGAAGAGATGAGAAGCACATTCCTCATTGTTATTACAAAGAACACAGAAAGAAGGACCCTGAAAGCCTCTCTTTCGCAAGTTCTCCCAGGTAAGGCATCTATTTTGGACTACCAGCCATAAGAAGTTACATTTGGGTCAAGAAAATTTGTTCCATACCTGCATCCACCAAGGGACGCCAATCCTCCCAAACAATTGTCTATCCAACTCCAAGTAACTTGAGGCAACTGAGAATTTTCCCTTCAGATCAGGGCCCCAAGTTAGAGTATCCTTCCCTTTAAGGGAATTGCACATTCTACTAGCCAAAATCCTAGCTAGCTCTTGACGAGCCTCCTTAGTACCACTCGACAACCACTCCTGAGGATCCTTCCAATGCATCACCTCCACCTAACCTAAAACTTGAACTGGTTTGAAGTCCTCCACCTTACTCCAACTAGCATCAAGCAAACTGTTACATAGGGGTTGTAAATGAGGATACATTGTTAGAATAGGGGAAACCCATCCCACGAATCATACCAAAATAGAGCATCAGAGCCCTTATTACAAATCCAAAAAATACCCCCTTTGATGAGTTTCGCCCCTTTTTTAAGGGTATCCCAAATCATAGATCCCTTCCCTAGAAGGCTACAAGAGGCACATCAGAGGAGTTCACCCCCTGAAGATACTTATGAGTAAGAATTCTAGCCCAATCCTGATCCTAGCAAGTACACCAATGCCAGTATAATTTGGCAGACCTAACCAATCAAACCCGTAGGCTTGAGCCCAAGACCTCCCTCCTACTTCGGCTTGTAGACAGATTACCACTTAACCAAGCTCCACTTCGAAGAAGACAAATTGCCTACCTAAAGAAACTGATGGGCAAGAGCACCAAAATTCCCTAACAAAGCATGAAGGAGCCACTTGCACAAAGCACCTGTAAATAGGAAGGGCTTGAACCATCGATTTCAAAAGAGTCACTCGCCCCACAGACAATAGCTATCTACAAGTCCAATGACTTGCCTCCCTACGAAACTTATCCAGAACATCCTGCTAAAACTCTCTAAGTTGAGATCCCAAAGAGATGGGAATCCCAAGATAAGTCAAAGGAAGAGAGCCAATCTGAAACTGAAGAATTCAGGAAATCCTGCTCTGAATAAGTCGAGGAGTATTGAAGAAGATAGAAGACTTGTTCTCATTAATCTTTTGACCAGAGGCAGCCAAGTAAATGTCCAAAGTTTTCTTTAAATTCATAGCTTCATTGACTCTAGCCATGCCCAACAAAGCAGTATCATCCACAAACTAAAGATGGGAATAAGGAGGCAACCTATTGCCCCAACTCCAACCCTGAATCAATTCTTGTCTAACATGGGATTTGATAAATCTTCCCAACCCCTTAGCCATAATAGTGAACAGGTAAGGAGATAGGGGATCCCCTTGTCAAAGACTGCTGACTGCATTAGCTGAGAGGTGGCATTCTGAGACTAGTTCCTTCCATCTACCGACTGGAAAGGCCACCGTTACACTAGAGGATGTGTGGTGTATTCTTTAGCTTCCTATCCATGGTGAGCACATCATGTATGATCCTGACCGTGTGCTTGCTTCCATTTAGCGATGCTTTAATATAGATGATGTAACCCTCCTAGGTGTGGAGGATTATGAGATCTATTGGGACACACTAGCAGATAGATATGATTGATGTATTGTTGTTATATGTAGTATTATTGGAGGCGTCGTGATTCCAGATCACTGAGGACATGGATTCCCCATCAGATGGGGTGAGATGCTAGTAGGTATGATGGAGCAAGCCACAATATGTGCTTGGGGTCCCTGTTTGCGCTTTGTTTCATGTCATTCGGAGGTGTCCTTGCGAAGTTGTGAGCATTCTAGTGGTTTTGGAGCTTGTTGATCAGAATTTTCTGAGCACTGCACTTTCACATCAGATTGGTAAAAAGTTCCAATTTTGGCTTTCTTTCATATTTAGATAGCTTGTTTTGGTTTGGAGATTATTTCCTAACATTTTGGAGAGTATTGGATATCTTGATATCATTGTACTTGCAAATTGCTTCACATTTTGTAAGACTGAAATCAATAGTACTGATTCAATCATTTTATTTCTGCAGTAAGCACTTGTATTTCTACCATTTGGTGGAAGAAGGTAGGCCTCAGTGCCTTATTTACTTTCAATTCTATTCTTTACTTTCATTCCCACTGAAAAGTGGAAGAGACAAGCCTTCCCGTCTATTTCCTTTCAGCACTTTACTTCTCTATACTGCCCGCTGAAAAGCAGAAGGGGTCAACTAGCCTCCTAGACTTTTCATTTCAGTACTTTGTTTTTTACACTCTCGCTGAATAAATGGTCAAGTTGCTTTCATTTCAGTATTGTACTTCCAGTTTCAGCTAACGATCCCCTTTCCACCGTATGCTCTCACCTCACCCACATTGGGAACTTGGTGATCAGAAAGTGAAGGGTTGATTTCAATACTGTACTTTCAGTTTCAAATTTCATCTAACGATCTCCTTTCCACTGTATGCTCTCACCTTGTCCTCATTGGGATCTGGGTGATCAGAAAGTGAAGGGTTGCTTTCGGTTGGTTTATCATTTCTCTAACGTTAATGAGTGAAATCTTGTGCTAAAAAATTGAAAAAATTATAAGGGGATATTTCATATGTCCTTTATTCTTTATCTTCTTGGATGCTTTGAAGGCGGCTTCCCATTTTGACGACTTCTTCTCCATCCTCATTTCGTATGCCATGAGGATCCCATGCAACTCGTCCATCCTCAAATTGTCTAGATCCTTCATTTCCTTGACAACGGAAACTTTCACATCAAATCTCATAGGGAGAGATCTTAAAACCATTTGTACAATTGTTGAATCCTCAATATTTTCTTCAAGACCACGAATTGTGTTGATGATTTCATCCAACGAAGTAGGTAGGTGGCGATATCTTCTTCGTCCTTCATTTTCAAACTCTCAAATTGTCTTTTGTGGATTTGAAGCTTGGCCTTCTTCACCTTGTTGTCTCCATATATATTTTCAACTTGTCCCACATATCTTTAGCCAATATACAATGCACAACCTTCACAAACTCCATTTCATATAGTCCACACAAGATTGCATTTTTGGCTTTTGCATTGTTCTCGCTTGCTTTCTTTTCAACTTGATCCGTTAATGGGCCAGTAGGGGAGTATAACCAACTTCGACAGATCTCTAAATATCATACCCAAGCTCATTCAAGTAAGTCTCCATCCTTATGCTCCAAAAAGCATAATTCAATCCATCAAATAGTGGTGCCCTATTTGAGGAGAATCCATATCCTTCGGCCATGTGTTCTTCCAAGATCTACCTTCAAGCGGTTAGGCTAACTCCGAAGGAACCCGCTTTGATACCACTTGTTGAGCTACAACTCATATGGACCAGCTAGGACTTGAACCTAGGACCTTCCTTTTGCTGTTGGAGTGCTCTACCAACTGAGCTATTGGCCCCTCTTTGGCCAGCCCATCGTCGGTCCAGGTGTGGATTATTTCCAACAATTTATTCCCTTGCCAAGACATCTATGACTAGGCTCCAAAGGTTCTTTGCAAGTGAAAAACAAAATTCTTTCTTCTGAGCTCATTTTTTGTAATAACTCACCCTTAATTTTTTTTCAATTTTGCACCTGTTAGCATTAGCCAAAATAATCAACGATAAGCAATTGAACTAAGCTACCTTCCACTTTCTGATCATCCAGATCCCGATGTGGGGAAGGTGAGAGCATACAGTGGTAAGGCTTACAAATAAATACTTCAGAAGTAAACCACTTGGTCAATAGGGTGAGTATGAAATCTCCAAAGCATGAAATGAAACATCTGCTTATTCAGCGGGAATTACAACTAGCAAGAAAGTATTTGTCGGAAAGTCGTCCAAAGCAAAAAGAAAGAACCTTCGCTTATTCAGCAGGCATAATATGAAAGCAAGGAAAGTTCATCCACTTATTTAGTGGGAATTACATAAAACTGAAAGAGATCATCTACTTATTCAACGGAAATGCCACTTATTCAATGGGGGTTAGCAATGAAAACCAAAGATGAGAAATTCACTGAATGGTACTACCAAGTCAGCATTACAATGAGCTCGATATCAACAATTACAACCAATTGCTATGAGTTAGAAATAAGATAACAACTTCCCAAATATAATCAGCCCACTGGAAATGAGAACCCCAATGAAAACATCAACTGAATACCTAAAAGTGGAAGAAAGTAGAGGTCTGGTCTAACTTAAAAAATGAGTTGCAGCAGGTCTGCAACACTCAGAAAATGTTGTTAACAGGTTTGAAACTTCACCAACCAGCAAGCTACAAGTTGGCACTTCTTTTGAAGTCTTCTCCCAAACATCCAGGAACACTCCCTCGCTCAGCAACACCACTTGGAAGTCTGAAAACACTACTGCTACAGGTCTGAAACACCCTGGACAGCAAGCATAATCATGGCACAGCTCCCAAGAACATCACCCCAAAACAGCAAGCAACTCCCCCAAACGTACATCAACGCAAATAGTGGGATGAACACCACCAAACAACTCCCACACAACAGCAAGAAGAAAGCGAAAGCTCCCTTCACCCTCATGTCCTCCTAGGGCCAAGATGTACGGCTAGCAAGAGGGGTATCCTCTCTAGAAAATTTGAGACTCACTCAAAATTCCTGAAAATTAGAGCATAGGATCGCCCAAGGTGGAGAAAAAGATTGGTCCAACACCCAAAATCAGGTCTGCAATATTTCTCTCAGCTGCTCACAAACATGGTACAGCCTAGGTGTAGGAAATAGGCATGAACAACAAGAAGCAACTTTGAAAAATCTCCTCCAAGCTCTCCAAAAGCTCTGCAAGATCAATTAACACACAAAAATACAAAGCTAGAAAACATCATACGAAGCCAAAACTGAAAGCAAATCAAAATCCATCACCAATAAGCTCAATGGCGACCCCTGCAATGAAGTTACACCCATGTCCAGCTAGGGAGTATCTTGCAACTTTGAAACTAGAGCCAACCTTGAGGGTTTTTGTCCTCAAAGCCCAAGATTTTGAAACCAATTTGGCAACACTTCATTATCTTCAAATTGCATAATCAAAATGAGAGCAAGGGGGGAGCTTTTATAGAGATTAGGGCTCCAAAATTTGAATTTCTTTTTCCCTCTAAATGGGATACCCAACTCCAAAAGCAAATTAATTTAATTTTAGTTTCAATAACCTTTTCATCTAGGCATCCAAATACAAACTCCCCTTTTTAAAACAACTTAAAGGTCATCAAGCTAGGCGTGGGGTACAAGGGGACTTAGTTGAACCTTTTTATCACTTAATTCATAATATTGATTTTTGAGGACTTAAGTGAAGGTGGATAAATAATATGCCAAAATTATCAAAACTCACCACTGAAACTACCAACCCTACCAAAACAAGAAACCCTACACTGTACTACTGCTAGGACCAACTACCCAAAATAACACTTACTAAAAATAGCCAACTGCTAAAAATACTAAGTATGTCCAAACTCCATATTAGCCCAAATTGAGATGGACCGAAACTTACTAAAAATAGTAAGTGCTAAAAATAGAAATTACTACCCACCGAGGATCTCAAAAAACCTAGAAAACACTCTGGAAACCCTCCACAAATGCACCCTGAAAGTGTTGGCAAGAATCCTCTAAGAATCTTGGAATCCCCTAAACTCCTCCATTTAGCCTATGGGACTCCGAAAATAGGCTAATGATCACTGATAGGCTTAGGCCTAAAAAGGGGACATTACATTCTTGGTCTCATCTTCTTTCCTTGTTTTTGGTGGTATGTTCTTTCGAGGTTGTGCATGTGATTCATCCTTCTTAAAAGGTTTCTTTGTTTGCTTCAGAAGAGATGTCTTAAATTTATTCTTGGGAACTAAAGTTTGCAAGTTGAGAGCTCTCTTGATTGCTTCCTGCAAAGATAATGGATCAAAAGCTTTTACTAAACCTTTGAGAGGTTTAATTAGCCCTTCTATGAATATGACAATGAGCCTTCTTTTGGTCACATCAGAAACCATTATTGATAATCTTTGAGTTTGAATTTATGCTATGTAGCTTTCCATTGTCCCTTCTTGCTTTAGTTGAGCAAGCTCTCTAAAACGAGCCTTTGGATCCTTTTTGTCAAATCTATCAATGATCCTTTGGTTGAACTCAACATAAATATAATCAAACTATGTCTTATATATATATATATATATACTGATGGAGGATTGTGTATCATCCAGAAAGAACTTTTAGTTACTTGATATGGGAGCATGAGCTTTTAGGCTGAAACCTCTTTGAATGAGAGCCAAGGATTGAGGAATTTGTCTGGGGCACGATCCTAACCTCATCCCTTATGATGTCGAGCCCTTGCAATCAGCGAGATTTGATCCTAGGTGGGCTCATTTAGAACCATTCAACTTCACCAATAGACCAAGGGCCCTTTGACAAGGTAGCATATTTGATTGCATCTCCCTCAAACATAGGATTAAGAGAGAAATAGGTGTGCAAATTTTGGATCCATGTGTGAGATGTACACTTATTTGAACCATCAAACATGGATATTGACAACTTACCCAACTGTTGCTGCAAATCTTGATGGGTGTAGTTCCTGTTTCTCTGCCTCGATCAATTTCTCAGTTTTAAATTATAGAAATCTTGTAAAGACGTAGCTGAATGAGACTCATCTCTAAGAGATTGATACTCATGCAGATAATCTACAAAGTTATCTCTACCATTTTGATTTTGTTGCCCTCCTTTACCCTCAAATCCTCTTGTCAAAAATGTGGGTTGAAAAGATCTGGTTGTAGAACCAATCACAATTCTAGTGTGATTGTCAATGCTATTCTAGAAGTATTCAAGTTCTGGAAAGTTTGCATCATTCGAGTCAACAAGTGTCAACTGTTGCTGACCTTGTATGATGGCACCAAGCTGTAAATCAATTCTTTCTCCTTCATTAGGAGCTCTCCTTTCCCTTTCTTCCATATCAGTATTTTCTATTTCAAACTCTACGAAAGGAAACTCTGCCTCTGTATTCAATGGATTAGGAGACTGAGCTCTCTTTCTTGCCCTTTAGTAGTGTTTGAACCATAGTTACAATACTCGCCAGAAACCACCAAAACTCGGTGAGTCGCAGTCTGAGCAGGGGTAAAAGAGGCAGCATTCATAAAAAGGCAGCCAATGGTGGCTTGTCTTGCAATCAAAGGCGCCAAGGGATGGTTTGTTTATTTCTTCTGCCTGAATCCTTCAATATCTCATTAGTTCTTCCTTTTGTTACTTTTAATTTACAGTTCTTTCCTGCTTTCTTTCTGAATCATTAAAACTGCATTTGCATTTAGTTAGCTCTCTTGCTTTTTTCAGGAATTTTCTAAATTAAATAACCCTGCAGACTTTATGGTCATCTTATAAAACAAAAACTAAAAAGGGTTCATGTAGCTTATTGCCACCATAACCCATCCTCTGGCAACTATAGGGTAAAGATTAAGGAATAGACTGATCGTCTTAGAACTTCAGTCTTAGATTAACATAGCAATCCTATAATTGCCTCTTTACATGCATTTTTCCTCTTTACATGCATTTTCCCAACTGCAGGAGTTATATTTATCAGGGAGAATTTGATTTGTTGACATACCAGCAATGAAGGTAAGAACATAAGGACTATAGAAATATTGAAAAAATTATTAATTAAGTACTCCAAAATAGGCTATAGAATTAATGATCACAGAATCATATTAAGCACAAACTGATTTAAAGATCCGCATTCAGAATAATGAATATGTCAAGGCATGATCCATCTGAAATCAAATATTGTTTTTATGATTTTATGAAACGTAAGTGTTATTACCTGTATTTTATGTTTGCAAGATCTTTAATTTGGAGCTGCTGGTAGTACTTATATGTTCTCTTATCTACAAATGTTACATCAATTCATAATTTTTCAGGTTGGAAGCAATGAGGGAGGCTGGAGTTCAATTCGGAGCTTTGTATCTCCAGACAAAGAATCAGATGAGACTATTGCATTTGTTTTTGGAGATATGGGAACATCTCTTCCATATAAAACTTTTCGTTGGACCCAGGCAGAAAGTGAGCTAACCATAAAATGGCTGCTGCGAGACCTTGAAGAACTAAGGGATAAACCTGCATTTCTATCTCACATTGGTGATTTAAGTTATGCCAGAGGCTACGCATGGTTATGGGATTCCTTTTTCTCTCAGATTGAACCTCTCGCATCCAAATTCCCCTATCACGTATGTATAGGAAATCATGAGTATGACTGGCCACTACAACCGTGGAAACCTTCATGGGCAAGTTCTGTTTATGGGACTGATGGAGGTGGTGAATGTGGGGTGCCTTATAGCCTGAAGTTTCATATGCCTGGTAATTCTTCATTCCCAACAGGAAATGCTTCTCCAGCAACTCAAAATCTCTACTATTCTTTTGATGTGGGAGTTGTTCACTTTGTGTACATCTCAACTGAAATAAATTTTCTTCTAGGAAGTGATCAATATGCTTTCATTGAGCATGACTTAAGACAAGTTGATCACAGTAAAACTCCATTTGTAGTTGTTCAAGGTCATCGCCCCATGTATACCACAAGCAGCAGGATAGGAGATGCTCCTATTAGGGAAAAAATGCAGGAGCACTTAGAGCCTCTTTTTGTGGAGTTTGGTGTCAATCTTGTTTTATGGGGTCATGTTCATAGCTATGAGAGGTTTTGTGCACTAAGAAACTCCTCATGTGGAAGTATGGATATTGGAGCTAATCTTCCAATACATGTTGTGGTTGGAATGGGTGGAAATGAAGTGCAACCGCAATGGCAGCCTAGGCCTGAGCATCCAGCAGATCCTATCTATCCACAGCCTATTAGGTCCATATACCGCAGCGAGGAGTTTGGTTATACACGTATGCATGCTACAAGGAGCACACTTACAGTTTCCTATGTAGGTAATCATGATGGACAGGTCCATGATCTCTTAGAAATACACCTGAAAGGAATTGAGGTCGCCTCATCCAGCTGGATTTGGTTTCTAAAAGCAGTTTGCTTATTCCTGGTTGGAGCTTTACTTGGTTTTTTTGGTAGTATATTGTACTACTACACAACAGGAAAAAAATCTCGCAACATTCAGTGGGAAACACTGAGTAACTCTGAGTTATAGCTACCATAATGCAAGGAGGCACACCAATATGTAAGTTTATTCTATAAATAGCTGCTAGACTTTCCATTATAGATTAGTTTAAAAAAATATATAATTTAGCCATTCTCACAGGGAAGTA
Source organism: Sequoia sempervirens (assembly GCA_007258455.2). NCBI lineage: Eukaryota > Viridiplantae > Streptophyta > Pinopsida > Cupressales > Cupressaceae > Sequoia > Sequoia sempervirens. The sequence goes on along the minus strand of VDFB02173445.1, from coordinate 96,554 downwards.
GGTGTACTATAGTTGGCTCTGCCGTAATGTATTTACATATATGCTGAGAAAGAGCTATCACTCTTCATTCTGCCATTGTATATGATGCTTTTTATTGTTTAATGCCAGAGGTTCTAGAGTCTTCTTTTTAACAAATGACAACAATTGTCTTAAACTTAGCTAATGAGTACTGAAGCATTCGAATCAAATGGTGCTATACTGCCATCCAAGTAGCAAGCTTTCTACGTTTCTGACTTTTTCCAAGTCTGTGTTTTGTTCTTCGGCTTATTATGAGTAAAATGTTTTGTTGTTTCTGCAAATGAGTCACACAACTTCTCTGTTAATGATATACAAGAGTGGCAAAATATTATAATAGGAATAACAATTCTGTTAAAAAATGAGCATATTCTATACTATTCATAAGAAGAAAATGGTAATGATTATATTATCATTCTTGCTTTTCATCTTTAATTGATTTGGGTATTGACAGGTCATCTTTGATATATTTCTATTTTGTATACTGTTCTAGGAAAAGCAATTAGGCAACTAGAATAAATTTAACTTGAAGTTTAAGAACATTAATGAATGGGTGTACATTCATTTAGAAGCCATTTTACCGAGCTTATGTAGCATCTATCTTAACTGAATTGCTGGACCACTTCAAATTGTTATTTTGTATATAACTCTTATTTAAGACCACAACGCAATTTTAGATAGAGGAAGGGTGAGGTATTAACTAAAACAAATCTAAATTTCATTAGAGAACCTTGTTGATGAATGTTTTTGCACATTCACAACACAAACAAAGTAATAAAGAACCATGTCTCTTTGTAATGTCCCCTTCCAATTGATGGTCCGGATAATTTATTGGCTTATCTAATTCCCGTAAGCTAATAATTAAATCAAGGGAATTATTTATTAATTAATTAATTTTATTGCTCATGAGCAAATATTACGAATATTATTAATTAGTTAATATTATTATTTTTTTTATTCAAGGGGTAAATGCTTTTGACTGGAGCTATGAACCGGAAACAACCATTCAACAATACCACCCCAACGGGGTTTGAACCTTGGTGGCAAGAACAACAATGCCACCTATAAACCATCACACCATGCCAATACCAGCGGTTAATATTATTTTCAAGTGACTTAAATGAGATCAATAATATTTATAAAGTCACCTTATTTCCCCTCCTAAAGTTAAAAATTTAAATATTCAAATATTTGTGAGGGAACAGTTATTTAACAGGAGGCTACAAAAAGGTGATTCAGGAATGAATTAATCATCATTGGAGTTTTTATTCATTAATTTTCTTGAAAGCTTTTGGGTTTGAGGTTTCAAGGTTTCGGTGGTGAAACGATTCCACCCTAGCCTATGGGATTTGGTCAATTTCGTGAGTCTCCTTTGGAGACGAAATTGTAAGAGTCATCGATTTATTCCGATATAACAGATATATATACTCAGGGAATTATTTCCTATTGTTGATTGAATATATGTGCACCTCCAGTCTAGGCGAACAATATTGAATATTATTGCTGGTTTATTTCCTGAGATATTCAGGTGGGATGATTCCTTTGTAATTCGAATGCTTGATTCTCTATATGGAGCGATTAATATTGAGAATTACTATCTTATTGTTAGTCGATTCATATGATTATATACTGTTGATCCACCACTTCTAATTATCTCCTGCCACCTATTAATTTCTTCTACAATTTGAGGGAGTCGAGCTTATTTGCATATTGATTTTGACTATTATAATCAAAGAAGGTGCTACATTTTTTATTGATGGTATCTAATGCTATTTGTATGGAGCAAAGCCATCAAGAGGCTATCGCTAATATTACTAGTCATAGGCCATACCAAATGTGATGATCGATGTTGATATGAGAATCGGGCCAAACTTAATTATCATTGGGTCTTCTTGTCTATCTCGCCACCTTGGAATTATTGCTAGATAGTTGCGCTAGGAGTTGTTTGTCCTTATCCGGAGATTTATTTGTATCGCTATCTACGGGGAGACTATCGGGTGAATGAGGATATTGGGCTTCCAAGGATTTTGTATGATCGCCACCTATGCTAAAGTCAACAATAGTTAGACATATATATACAATGAGTGGCGATCATAGAGATGAGCATGCTATATATATATAGCATGCTCATCTCTATGATCGCCGCTCATTGTGTGGGAGGTCAAAGGGTCCAACGTGGAGCATTAGTTCTTACCAAGCAGTCGCCAACCTTCTCTCTATGCCATCGTATGGTTGGTGGAATATAAGGTCAGGTTTAATCTGATATTGTATGCTCATATTTAAATAAAGGATAAATATCTGGAATGATCAGTATAATGTCTTAGATTGTAATTTGATTTTCACATGTATGCAATTCATTGTCTCAATCTGGAATATGAAAGCCTATTGTTCAAAAATATTTGTTATGATTTCCATACATTTGTCAATAATTAAATGGTGAATGATAAGTTTTTGTTATTATAAGAAGAGTTCCATTGAAAAGATCAATGCATGCAAGCAATCTGGAAATAACTCATAACAACAAGCAAGTGAATTGTTTGACAAAATGCTTGCATTTGTCAAACTGTGAAAAAATTGTAAATATCTAATCAATTTGGGCAAGGGTCTTAATAGTGGTATTAGAGCTAGTTTTCTTTCCAGCCTATGGATTTCATGAGTGATATGGAGAAACAGTATTATGATAGAGAAATTAAGAAACAGTGGCAACCTACGCAAGTTCTGGAAGGGGAAACTACATATGGTGTTTTGGGAATACATTAGAGATCTCCTTCAGGTAGTGGTACTAACTCCTCTACATGAGGTGGTGCACACATTGAGGTAGAGATGGGTGTGTGATAGGTCGAATTTGAGTGCTAGAAAACGAGCAGCAAACAAAGTAATGCAAATAACACTAAAAACAACCTACACCTCAAGATTAGCCTAATTGGATTCAACACAAAATAAAGATGACAAAATGAAACCTTATACCTTGTCTCGAATCGATCCTTTGGTTGGCCCTTCGATCTTTGGTGTGTGTGCTCCTTGGATGGCAAGAAATGCAAGCTAGATGATATGAAGGTGGATGCAAGTGGGTGCAAGCATGAAAATGGCTAAGTGTGGATTCTAGGAAAAATTTGCAAGAGTTTGGCTACAATGCATGATCTCTCTAAAATGAGAGAAAAGATGGGGTATTTATAGAGATTTTGGAAATCTCTAGGGAAATGGATGGTCAAGATTGAGCCACCAAGATCAAGATGTAGGGTTAAAGTGAGTTGAGAACTCACAAGCCCTCACATCTTGACATGTGGCAAGTGATATGGCCTAAAAGGGGTGATGTGTATATGAGGTGGAAGGATAGTACATGACATGGAGAGGGTACATAGTACCTTGGGATTGGGACAAGATCTCCTCATAAAGGAGGTACTTGTCCCCATGTGGGTGAGAGGACAGTGGGGAATTAAAAATTCCTCAAATATTCTCATGGGGATGAGAGAAGGAATTTAAAATTCCTTTAAATGCATTAGGGGATTAAATGTGAATTAAAAATTCACATGGGGAATGGAGATGCCTTGTCCAAAAGGAGAAAGCATTTAATAGGGTTGACTTGATTAAGTGATTAAGGTTGTGCAAGTACTTGATTAGACTAATTAATGACATATTAGAAGAGGGTTAGATTTCACATGTGACTTGATGTGTCGAGATCACATGGGGAAGAGAAAATGAATTTAATATTCCTTGGAAGGATAAAAAGGAATTAAAAATTCCTTGAGAGGTTGATTAGGCTAGTTAGTGAAGGATTAGAGGAGGGTTAGGTGGCTAAGAGAGATTAGAGGCCAACTTGCAAAAGTTGGAGGATGTGCACATCCTAATCAAGGATTAGGCATGTGCACATCCTAATGATGAGATTAGGAGAATAATTAGGCTTAGATAAAAATGATGGAGGATGTGACATAAAGGGAATTAAATAAATGTCATATTTATTTAATTCATTTGATGAAAGGGGGAAGGTATTTAATTATTTAACTAGATACCTTAGGGATTAGAAGAATTTTAAAGGGATTAATTAAATAATAGTGATATTACTTAATTAATGCGGATAAGGGGATGTTTAAACGAAAGGGATAAATTTGGATAAATCAAGTGTTCAAATTTAGGTGTCTATAGGGTGAAAGAGGGGAAGACCAGAGAGGGGAAGACTCCTTAATGCATTGTTGGCAGAGCAAAGGGCTACAAATCAACGTATGAATCAGTTGATGGAACTAATGACACAAATCATGCTCAACAACAATGGTAATAATCGTAATGGCCAAGGTGATAATTTGGTTAATAACAGGATGCCAAATCGACATGCATCTGCTAGTTCCATGCCCTTAATGCTTGTTTTCCCACCCAGAGTAGAGCCTCAGAAAGGCAATGAGCCTACATTGATTGAGTTGCAAGAACAACTCATACCAGACTGGGTTGATGCAGGATTGGGTTTCCAACATGATATCTCCCTCCATGATTACATAGACCTGAGGGGTAATAGAAAGCATCACAATGATCTTAGGAGGAAGGTTGGTAAATTGAGTTTCCTTTCTTTCATGGGTCAGGAAAGACATCGGATCATGCTTGGGTTCAGAAAGTTGATACATATTTTCAGTTGAATCCAATTCCTAAAGATGAAGCAATAAAATATGTTGCTATACATCTAGATGGAGTTTCCCACAAATGGCGGCATCATGGAATGGTCACAATGGGCCATGATTAGATCACCTCTTATGTTGAGTTTACTGAAAGATTAATTGAGAGGTTTGATGTCAAGGATCCTAAAATCCATTTCAAGGAGTTAGCCCAACTGAAGCAGTGGGGATCAGTGGACAACTACATTGTTGAGTTCCAAAGACTTGTTGTTTTAGTCACTAACATTTCAAAAAGGAGATTGCTAGTTTTATTCATGGACGGTTTGATGGACCCTTTAAGGGGTTGGGTCAAAGCTCTAATCCTACATCGCTACAGGAGGCAATCAAGAAAGATAGGGACATGGATTCTGCCAACCTAAAGAACAAATTTCAATCAAAGGGTTCTACCTCCCAGAAGGACAAAAGTGGTAAGCCAATTTAGGAGGGGTCCAAGAAAAATAGAGTGAATGACGAGATTAGACAGGAGTTGTAGAGAAAGAAATTGTGCTTCAGTTGTAGGGAGCCTTGGGAACCAAGACACAGGTGTCTTGGTAAGGGCAAGGCACATTACATAGAGATTGTATCCAATAGTGAGGAAGAGAAGAAATTTGATCATAACCAAGGCAAAAATCATGGTGAGTCAGATGAGGAGCAGTTGGGAGCCAATGAGATGCCACCTAAGGCAATGAAGGGTGGTACTCTTGCTACTATGTTTGGTACACCAAAATTCAACTCTTTTAGAGTACGTGGTGTATTACAGGGATAGGGGGTCACAGTTCTAATTGATAGTGGGGCTACACACAACTTTATAGACTCTACTTTGGTTACCAAGAAGGGTTTGCAAACTGTGGAGCATGAGGGGTTTAATATCATGGTTGTAGGTGGATATCAAATCTCTTGTGAGAAGAAGGTTCCACAAATGAGCATCACGATAGGTAACTATACTATTATTGATATTTTTATGTGGTAGACTTAGGAGACACCAAGGCTATTTGGGAATCCAGTGGTTACACTCCACTTGGGAAGCATTCACAAAACTTCCAAACCATGGAATTCAAGTTTAAGGTAGACGACATAAAAGTTGCCTTTAGGGGAATGTCTAATGCTGCTCCTAGATTTGTCTTAGCAAAAATAATGGAGAGCATTTGTCATCACGACAATTTGCATGAACATGAGAAGAGGTATGATTCAGAAATTTCTATTTGTATACATAGTTTGCATCATGGGAATCATGAGTCACCTTTTCTGGAGAGCCCATTGAAGGCTCAAGTCATGATTATGGATGAGATAGTTGAGCACACGCCTTGTGGACCAACCAACAGTGATATGCATGCATGTTTTGATGGAGACATTTGTGATTCAAATTTGGTTGAGCACTTAGCCACCCTTGAGGAGCTAGAGGAGCCTACTTGTGTTGGAGATTCCTTGGTGAAGTAGGAGGCCACCCCAATTTTATAGTTGTTTGCACATGTCATGAAGACATTTGATGGTGATGGGTATGTACTTGGAGGTGAGAGGTCTCAGATGGTCCATGATCCAAGGTATGAAGATGATATCATAGAGGTACTTGACTTTGAGTGGCATATATTTGAATTTCAAATGGACTATGGTCTATGGTATGAAGATGAGCATGAGGGTAGAAGTATTCCAACCCTAACCCATTGGTTTCTATCTCATACATTATTAATAGATGGTTGTCCTACCTTGTTGCTTGGGGAGTTTTCATGGTATACCTTGAGGACAATAGCAGATTGGATGGATTGGAAAGGTTGGGATCATGGTTTTAGCATTTGAAGTTGGCATGATGATGAGGTCCTATCATCATATGTCATTGGAGATACCTTTCACACTACCATAGGTATGGTTTTCAGTTTGCTTGGTGTTGTTCTGATTTATATCAGCAGCCTAGTAGGGGTTGGTATGTTTGTTTATGCACTTGTGGTGGGTGTTTTCCACATCCATAGGAAATCATTCAAAAGGGTGGATAGTCGATGATGGTGACACTACAAGAGACATATATCTCTTCATTTTCAGTAGGTGTGAGGGTGTGATGATTTGGGATCCAAGGATTGGTGTAATTGGTACACTACTCCACAAGGATCACAATGAGTTGCTTCACAACTCTTGGCTTGATAATGATTGTATTAGAGTGGAGCAATGGAAGACTTGGTACAGGTGGTCATGCTTCAAGGATCATATCAAACATTGCTTGTTGATAGACATGACTCTCTTCAAGGCTTTGGTTTTGTTTAGTGTCTTGTCTTTGATAGACTTAGCGCTCATGGATGATGGATCCTTTGGAGGTAAGGAGTTGTTGGTACTGGTGGTTGAGGTTTATGCATTCTTGTTCCTATAGCTACTCATGTAGAATACATGGAAAGGGAGCAGGATTCTGAAATTTGGGGAATGATGCCAACTTAAATTTGTGTGTGTTGGGCTAGTTGTGCTTTATAGATGGCCACCAAAGCTCACTTCACATAACATTCTCCATATTCTCTTGGAGAGATGCAACCATAGGTTGAGTAGAGTGACCACAGAGTACTAGATTGGATGGAGATACGTTTCACTTGACAGTATTTTATAGGATACAGGGTTGCAATTGCTTGTGGGAAAGCAATTCTAGGAAGGGAGGACTGTAATGTCCCCTTCTAATTGATTGTCTGGATAATTTATTGGCTTATGTAATCCCTGTAAACTAATAATTAAGTCAAGGGATTATTTATTAATTAATTAATTTTATTCCTCACAAGAAAACATTACGAATATTATTAATTAATTAATTAATATTATTTTCAAGTGACTTAAATGGGATCAATAATATTTATAGTCACTTTATTTCCCCTCTTAAAGTTAAAAATTTAAATATTCAAACATTTGTGAGGGAACGGTTATTTCATCGAAGGCTACAAAATAGTTATTCGAGAATGAATTAATCATCATTCGAGTTTTTATTCATTAATTTTACCGAGAGCTTTCGGGCTTGAGATTTGAGGGTTTCGGTGGTGAAAAGATTCCACCCTAGCCTGTGGGATTTGGTCAAATTTGTGAGTTTCCTTTGGAGACAAAATTGCAGGAGTCATTGATTTATTCTAATATGACAGATATATGTACTCAGGACATTATTTCCTATTGCTAATTGAATATATGTGTACTTCCAGTCTGGGCAAACAATATTGAATATTATTGCTGGTTTACTTCTTGAGATATTCAAGTGGGACAATTCCTATGACATTTGAATGCTTGATTCTCTATATGGGGCAATTAATATTGAGAATTACTATCTTATTGTTGGTCGATTGATATGATTAAATACTATTGATCTGCCACTTCTAATTATCCCATGCCGCCTATTAATTTCTTCTGTTGTTTGAGGGAGTCGAGCTTATTTGTGTACTGATATTGAATATTACAATCAAAGAAGGCGCTAAATTATTTATTGATGGTATTTGATGCTATTTATATGGAATGAAGCCATCAAGAGGTCGTCGCTAATATTACTAGTCATAGGTCATACCAAATGTGACGATCGGTGTTGATATAAGAATCAAGCCACACTTAATTATCATCAAGTCTTATTGTTTGTCCTGTGACCCTAGCATTATTGCCAGATAGCTACACCAGGAGTTGTTTGTCCTTATCTAGAGAATTATTTGGATTTATTTGTAGTGCTATAGATATGGGGAGAATATCGGGTGTATGAGGATATCGGGCTTCCAATGATTTTGTATGATTGCTGCCTATGCTAAAGTCAACAATAGCTAGACTTCTCTATATATATTGCATGCTCATCTCTATGGTCACCGCTCATTGTGTGGGAGGTCAAAGGGTCCAACATGGAGCATTAGTTCTTACCAAGCAGTCGCCAACCTTCTCTCTATGCCATCGTATGGTTGCTGGAATATAAGGCCAGGTTTAATATGATATTGTATGCTCATATTTAAATAAAAGGATGAATATCTGGACTTATCAGTGTAATGTCTCAGACTATAATTTGATTTTCACCTGTATGTGATTCATTGTCTCAATCTGGAATATGAAAGCCTGTTGTTTAGAAATATTTTTTGGTATGATTTTCATACATTTGTCAATAATTAAATGGTGAATGATAAGTTTTTGTTATTATAAGAAGAGTTCCTTTGAAAAGATCAATGCAGGCTAGCAAATTGGAAATAACTTATAACAACAAGCAAGTGAATTGTTTGACAAAATGCTTGCATCTGTCAAATTGTGAAAAATCGTAAATATCTGATCAATTTGGGCAAGGGTCTTTATAATGGTATCAAAGCTGGTTTTCCTACCAGCATGTGGATTTCATGAGTGACAAGGAGAAATGGTATTTTAATAGAGAAATTAATAAACAGTGGTAGCCTATGCAAGTTTTGGAAGGGTAAACTACATCTGGTATTTTGGGAATACACTAGAGATCTCATTCAGGTAGTAGTACTGACTCCTCTACAGGAGGTGGTGCACACTTTGAGGCAAATATGGGTGAAAGAGGGGAAGACGAGAGAGAGGAAGATCTCCTTAATGCATTGTTGGCATAGCAAAGGGCTATAAATCAACGTATGACTCAATTGATGGAACTAATGACACAAACCATGCTCAACAACAATGGTAATAACCATAATGGCCAAGGTGATAATTTGGTTAATAACAAGACACCAAATCGGCATGTTGCATATGCTAGTTCTAGGCCCTTAATGCCTATTTTTCCACCCAGAGTAGAGCCTCAAGAAGGCAATGAGCCTACATAGATTGAGTTGTAGGAACAACTCAGATAAGATTGGGTTGATGCAGGATCAAGTTTCCAACATGATATCTCCCTCTGTGATTACATAGACCTAAGGATGAGACATATGCCCAACAGGGGTAATATAGAGCATCACAATGATCTTTGGAGGAAGGTTGGTAAATTGAGTATGCCTTTCTTTGATGGGTCAGGGAAGACATCAGCTCATGCTTGCGTTCAAAAATTTGATACTTTCAATTGAATCCAATGCTTGGACATGAAGCAATAAAATGCATTGCTATACATCTAAATGGAGTTGTCTACGAGTGGTGGCATTATGGAATGGTCAGAATGGGTCATGATTAGATTACATCTTATACTGAGTTTACCAAAAGATTAATTGAGAGGTTTGATGTCAAGAATCCTGAACTCCATTTCAAGGAGTCAACCCAACTGATGGAATGGGGAACAATGGACAACTACATTATTGAGTTCCAGAGACTTGCTTTTTAAGTCACTAACATTTCAAAAAGGAGATTGCTAGTTTTGTTCATGGATGGTTTGATGGACCCTTTAAGGGGTTGGGTCAAAGCTCTCAATCCTAGCTTGCTATAGGAGGCAATCAAGAAAGCTACAAACATGGATACTGCCAACTTGAAGAAATTATTTCAATCAAAGGGTTCTACCTCCCAGAAGGAAAAAAGTGATAAGCCAATTTAAAAGGAGGGGCCTACGAAAAAGAGAGTGGATGACGCGATTAGACAGGAGTTGTAGAGAAAGAAATTGTGCTTCAGTTGTAGGGAGCCTTTGGAACTAGGATGTACAGGTGTCTTGGTAAGGGAAAGGTACATTACATAGAGATTGTATCTAATAGTGAGGATGAGAAGAAATCTAATCATAACCGGGGTAGTGGACATGGTGAGTCGAATGAGGAGCAGTTGGGAGCCAATGAGATTCCACCTAAGGCAGTGAAGGGTGGTACTCTTGCTACTATGTTTGGTACACCAAAATTCAACTCTTTCAGAGTGTGTGGTGTGTTACAGGGACAAATGGTCACAATTCTAATTGATAGTGGGGCTACACTTAACTTTATAGACTCTACTTTGGTTACCAAGAAGGGTTTGTAGAGTATGGAGCACAAGGGGTTTAATATCATGGTTGCAGATGGATATTAGATCTCTTATGAGAAGAAGATTCCACATATGAGCATCATGATAGGTAACTATACTATTACTAATTATTTTTATGTGGTGGACTTTGGAAACACCAAGGCTGTTTTGGGCATCCACTAGTTACACTTACTTGGGAAGCATTCACAAAACTTCCAAACCATGGAATTCAAGTTTAAGGTAGACGAGATAAAAGTTGCCTTTAGGGGAATGCCTAATGGTGCTCCTAGAGTTGTCTTAGCAAAAATAATGGAGAGCATTTTTCATCATGACAATTTGCATGAACATGAGAAGAGGTATGATTCAGAAATTTCTATTTGTATACATAGTTTGCATCACGGGAATCATGAGTCACCTTTTCTAGAGAGCCCATTGAAGGCTCAAGTCATGATTATGGATGAGATAGTTGAGCACACGCCTTGTGGACCAGCCAACAGTGATATGCATGCATGTTTTGATGGAGACATTTGTGATTCAAATTTGGTTGAGCAATTAGCCACCCTTGAGGAGCTAGAGGAGCCTACTTGTGTTGAAGATTTCTTGGTGAAGTAGGAGGCCACCCCAATTTTATAGTTGTTGACACATGTCATGAAGACATTTGATGGTGATGGGTATGTACTTGGAGGTGAGAGGTCTCAGACGGTCCATGATCCAAGGTATGAAGATGATGCCATAGAGGTACTTGATTTTGAGTGGAATATATTTGAATTTTAGATGGACTATGGTCTATGGTATGAAGATGATCATGAGGGTAGAAGTATTCCAACCCTAACCCATTGGTTTATATCTCATACATTATTAATAGATGGTTGTCCTACCTTGTTGCTTGGGGATTTTTCATGTTATACCTTGAGGACAATAGCAGATTGGATGGATTGGAAAGGTTGGGATCATGGTTTCAACGTTGGAAGTTGACATGATGATGATGTCCTACCATCATATGTCATTGGAGATACCTTTTGCACTACCATAGGTATGGTTTTCAGTTTGCTTGGTGTTGTTTTGATTTCTACCAGTAGCCTAGTAGGGGTTGGTATGTTTGTTTATGCACTTGTGATGGGTGTTTTCCACATGCATAGGAAATCATTCAGAGTTGGGTGGATAGTTGATGATGGTGACACTACGAGAGACATCTATCTCTTCATTTTTAGTAGGTGTGAGGGTGTGATGATTTGGGATCCAAGGATTGGTGTAATTGGTACACTACTCAATAAGGATCACGATGAGTTGCTTCACAAATCTTGGCATGGAAATGATTGTATGAGAGTAGATAAGCGAAAGACTTGGTACATGTGGTCATACTTTAGGGATCATATCAAACATCACTTGTTGATAGACATGTCTCTCTTCAAGGCTTTGGTTTTTTTTAGTGTCTTGTCTTTGATAGACTTAACACTCATGGACGATGGAGCCTTTGAGAGTAAGCAGTTGTTGGTACTAGTGGTCGAGGGTTATGCATCCTTGTTCCTACAACTACTCAGGCAGAATACATGGAAAGGGAGCAAGATTATGGAATTTGGGGAATGGCACCAAATTAAATTTGTGTGTTGGGGTAGTCGTGCTTTATAGCTGGCACTTCACATAACATTCTCTGTATTCTCTTGGAGAGATGCAACCATAGGTTGAGGAGTAGAGTGACCATAGATTACTGGATTGGATGGAGATTTGTGTCACTTGATGGTATTTTGCAGGATACAGGGTTGCAATTGCTTGTGGGCAAGCAATTCCAGGGAGGACTATAATGTTCCCTTCTGATTGATGGTCTGGATAATTTATTTACTTATCTAATTCCAATGAGCTAATAATTAAATCAAGGTAATTATTAATTAATTAATTAATTTTATTCCTCAAAAGCAAATGTTATGAATATTATTAATTAATTAATTAATATTATTTTCAAGTGACTTAAATGGGATCAATAATATTTATAGTCACTTTATTTCCCCTCCTAAAGTTAAAAATTTAAATATTCAAATATTTGTGAGGGAACTGTTATTTCACAGGAGGCTACAAAAAGGTGATTTGGGAATAAATTAATCATCATTGGAGTTTTTATTCATTAATTTTCCTGAGAGCTTTTAGAGTTTCGATGGTGAAATGATTCCACCCTAGCCTGTGGGATTTGGTCAATTTCATGAGTCTCCTTTGGAGACCAAATTGTAGGAGTCATCGATTTATTCCGATATGGCAGATATATGTACTCAGAGAATAATTTCCTATTGCTAATTGAAATTTACATGTGCACTTCCAGTCTAGGCGAACAATATTGAATATTATTGCTGGTTTATATCCTGAGATATTCAAGTGCGATGATTGCTATGAAATTCAAATGCTTGATTTTCTATATGGGGTGATTAATATTGAGAATTACTATCTTATTGTTGGTCGATAGATATGATTATATACTACTAAGCCACCACTTCTAATTATCTCTTGCCGCCTATTAATTTCTTTTGTCGTTTTAGGGAGTTAGGCTTATTTGCATATTTATATTGAATATTACAATCAAAGAAGGTGCTACATTATTTATTGATGGCATCGATGCTATTTGTATGTAATGAAGCCACCAAGAGGTCGTCGCTAATATTACTAGTCACAAGTCATACCAAATGTGGAAATCAATGTTGATATGAGAATCAAACCACACTTAATTATCATCGGGTCTTCTTGTTTGTCCTACCACCTTGGCATTATGGCTAGATAGCTGCACTAGGAGTCATTTGTCCTTATCTGGAGATTTATTTGGATTTATTTGCAGTGATATCTATGGGAAAACTATCGAGTGTATGAGGATAATAGACTCCCAAGGATTTTGTATGATCACCACCTATGCTAAAGTCAACAACAATCATAATTCTCTCTCTATATATATATACTTATTTTTATGCCATTGTTTTGTTGCTAGAATATAAGGTCGGGTTTAATCTGATATTGTATCCTCATATTTAAATAAATGATGAATATTTGGACTGATCAGTATAATGTCTTAGACTGTAATTTCATTTTCACCTGTATGTAATTCATTTTCTCAATCTGGAATATGAAAGCCTATTGTTCAGAAATATTTGTTATGATTTCCATACATTTTTCAATAATTAAATAGTGAATGATAAGTTTATGTTATTATAAGTAGAGTTCCTTTGAAAAGATCAGTGCATGCAAGCAATCTGGAAATAACTCATAACACCAAGCAAGTGAATTGTTTGACAAAATGCTTGCATTTGTCAATCTGTAAAAAAATCGCAAATATCTTATCAATTTGGGAAAAGGGTATTTACACTCTTGAAGGGAAACGTAACTTTAGAAACTTTAAAAAGATACCCCAAGGCTTCAATTCTCAAGCCTTGACTTTGCATAAAACTACTCAGTGGTCAATGTAATGTTGTTTTACAAGGGGCCTTACACTTTTAAGCTAGAACTTCAAAAAACAAGGGTTTGTAAAATTTGAAAATGAAATGAAACCCTAGCTACATTTTTAGATGAAATGACTTTTAACATCTAATATGGCAATGTAAATGATGCTCTTCTTCCTAAACTAACTCGGATTTTAAATAAAATGCAAAAGATAGGGATAGAGATCTAAGTCTAAAAACCTAAGGTCAATAACAACAATGGCTGATGTTGTAGATAAATAAATCTCGCATAAACCAATTTCTGTTTGACCAAGGTTAAACCCACAATGCTACAGAAACAATGCAATCTTCAAAGGAAAACTCAAAGATTTTCAGATTGTAAACATTCAAACATATATCCAACTGGCACAACATAAATGAACATCTAAAGTTGAACTAATGTTGTAAAGGGCCCAGACTAGCCATGCAAAGTAACTTACAATCAAAAAATTACATATGGTATGAGTAGGAGATTTATCAAAATACCTTTAACACTTTTCCATTATTATAACTAAACTGAACTAAAACTGGAAGAAGGAACCATGCATCCACTCAGAAATAACAAGAACACCAGAACTTAAATTCCTTTTCTTGTATTAATTTCAAAATGTTGTTACAACAACTCCTATTCAACCCCTTTCAAATGAGGGAAGGTTGCCTTTTAGAGAGAAGGCTTACAAAATCAATGGTGGAGATTATCTCAACACCAATGGCCCAAATTACATTTGCATTTAATATTGGAGGTGCATTAAATGCTTACAAAATATTACCTTTTATCCCTCAATTTAAAATTTCATTATACATGAACCTAGGAGAATGTAAAATATATTAATATTTCTTTTATTAAATACATCTTACAAAATCCCAAAAAAATTGGTTGCATGCACTCTAAGGAAGATATTACAATTGACTTAATTTTATAGAAATTTATCATCTATTACACTTCTGCCAGCTTCATTTTCTTTTATTACAAATTTAACAAAAATGGTTAATACAATTGTAACCTTTTCATCTGGAGGACCTTGGGAAACATGCACCTTGTAGCCCAAAGCTTCATATTCATCCATTAATTTGCTATGGAGCTCAATACAGGAAGTCCTCTACCTTATTACCTCTTTTGATCTCACCAAAAACAATGTTAACATCATACAAAAACTCCCTCGTTAAACTATCAATAGGTTCTTTATGCATTACTTTCTGCCATTGTTGTTTCAGACCTACATCATCTAGTTTTCTTGAAGTACTAATTGGCACCTTCACCATATCTTGCAAAAATTGGTCATAGTCAGTCAAAATTTCATTAAATTGCCCAATAATGCTGCTCATCTCAGCATTACCTGGGTAATTACCTCCTTCTTGAAGTCTAGCACATACATCCAAAAAGGTGGCTCCCTAATCTCCTCCTTGGGCAAGACTTATTTCCTCTCTATTATATCAGTAGGCAACTTCTTTATTGCCTCAAGCTTTAGGTACACCATTGTATAATATTGAGAAAAGGCCTCAGAATTTTCAATTGCTTTGTCGATCTCTTCTTTCAAAACTAGGAAATTATTGTGGGCTTGCACAACCATTCCTATTGCCCTATTGCTAGTGTCTGCAATGCTCCTGATCCAATCATGGGTTGACTAGGACCATGCCTTCATTTTCTCCATTTTATTCACATCACTAGTTAGCAAAATTGGGGTGGTAGCCTTCCATGAAGAACTCTAGATAGGTGTGACAAGATGTTGAATAAAGACCACCAGTTATGCAATTTGTGCTTTTAACTTTGCCTTTGTCCCTTCGTCCATGTCCATCCTTTTCAAAATATTGAATATCGACCCTTGGAGCTCATTGATCTCCTATATTCTGTTTGTGGGGCCAATGTTTATTGATGAAACATTATATTCCTCAAGGAAAATTTTAGAGGCACTCTTGTTTATTGTGGGAGTGGCCACATGAATAATTCTAGAGCTTGAAGTGTCCTTGGTCATATGAGACCTTATTTTGGCTTTCTTTTTCTCCTTAGGCTTCTCAAAATGCGCCAAAATTGCCTCAAGATTAGCTTGAGGATTTCTCACTATAGGCTTCTTATTCCTAAATTGCTCCTCTAACCAAGTAGAAGTTGTTGCCTTCTGTGTAGTTCTAGGAGGAGAGGAAGAGGTTTCTTTAGTTGCAACCTTTATTGTAATAACTTCCTTTGTTTGTTGCTTATTTTGTTCTTCTTTCTCCTCTTCCACCCTCCTTTCCTTTTGTGTCTCCACAACTTTGATCTCCACAACTTTCTCAAAGGACTTCTCTTCGTGTTGCAGGGCAACTGAAGTCTCCTCCATTGTGGATAGTCCCACCATATCCACTCTCATGCATTTACTTCAAAATTTGATCCACGCTCTCTATGGAAGGTGGATCCAAAATTTCTTGGGAAGAGGGGGAAGGAGTGGCCTAGGCACAACTTGATTGATTATCATCCTATTTGCAGGCGAGGTAAATTGGAGAGATGAGACAAAAATGACTTTGGAAGGCTAAGAGAAGTAGGGGAAGAAGTGGGATGAATGGTTGGAGGAAAAGTGGAGATGGTAAATTGAGGAGTGGAAAGGGAATAAGATGAAGGATATGAGAGGGAAGATGCAAGAGAGGATTCTACCAAAATGGTAGAGGTGGGTGGAGTGGGAATGGAAGAAGTGAGGTGGACCAAAATGTTGATGGCTGGGGGTGAAGAAAGAATTGGTGGAGGAACGGGAGCAGAGGGGATGACAACGTATGCAAAAGGTGGAAGGGAAGAAGGTGGAGGAGATGGAGGAATAGAAGAATGAGGCAGAGAGGGAGGAAGTGTGGTTAGAGGAGGAGATTGAGGGGAAGGTTCCCTTGCCTCCTCAGGTATCGGCTCCATTGTGGTGGTGTTGGCCTTCTTTGTTCTCTTAAGGAGAGGCTTACTTGTCACCAACCTTCCACTTGTAGACATGAGGATTCTCTATAGGATGCCCCTCTTCAATGTTCTTTTTCTTCCCTTTTTTCTTTAGAGGAGTTGCAGTTTCCTTGCTTGTTGAGCTTGTCCCTGAGGCTTCCTCATCCTCAGTCTTCTCATCGTCACTGGATGGGGCTTGTTCTTCCTTCTCTCCAAATGTCAAATTGACCCCTTGCTCTATGAGAACCGGTACTTGGGAGTCTATCCACATCCTTGTTCTCCTAAGGATTGGCCAAGTGATCTCATCAATATTAGTTTCTTCCTCTTTGGTCTAGTTAGGCAGAGGGATGGGTTGATTAGCTATCTTGTCGTACTCTTCATCAAAAAATTTCCCATCGTCTTTCAATTGGTCAGGCACCTCAAAGAGATGTAGAGTATGGATGTACTCTACTGTGACCCTAATGTATTATTTCTTTTTTACTTCGAGATCATTAGCACAATTGGCCCATAAATCCTCTATGTGCAATTGGTGAGCATATTGCTTTCGCACCTACTTTTGCATTTTTCCATATAGATCAAAATTGTCTCTTCTCGTGTGGAAGCCAAAACCAAAACCTTGAATTTCGACCTTGATTGAGTGTTCAGTTGAAGGAGCTGAGGGACATGCATACAATCCTATTTCGAAAGTCAATGGATAGGGAACTCCTACCCTATGCTTCTCATGCAACAAGTGGTGTGATGCACATAATTTCCTAGTCATTCCAACATGATTATCTTGTCATTTGGGTATTTTGGGACCCTATAAGGGGCACTTGAGAATCCTTCCATTCTGAAATATGTAAATTTTGCAAACTAGAAGAACCAGTATCCAAAATCTTTTGAGCATCTCCATTGAGGATGAGGAGAGCCTCGTGGGATGATCCCACAATAGTGGTTTACAATTTTTGGCCAAACTAGACACAAATTATTATTTTTAATTAAATCTTCACATTCGGGCACCTATAGCAGCTAAACCATGAGGAATTTGAAGATGATGCAAACTAGAGTCTCGTCACATTTTTTCTGTAGATTCTAAAAATATTTTTTTCAAAATTTTTGGAATCATATTGCACTTCTTTTTCCATCTCCCACGAAAATTGATTTTTTTCAGAAAACAACATTTTTAAAAAGTGGTGCACACCATATAACGCATAACTTTTTTTCCATGAAGGATAAAATCCCAATTCTTTCGAATTTATATTTTTAACTCTGATATCTAGTGCTTCCACTTGGTTAGATAGTTTTTTATTGAATATTTTTTCTTTAATCAAGTTTTGAAGTCAAACCAATTACAATTCAGACATAGCGTGACCTTATAACATGTAACTTTTTTTGTATATATCAAAATTCATTTTTTTTTTGTTGGATCAAGGACTTCAATATCTGGTGCACTCATTTTAAAAAAAAAAAATTGATAATCTGCTATTTTTCCACATGTGCAGAACAAAGACCTTCATTTTCGATGAAAAATCTATGTTTAATAAAACTAAAAAAATAAATACATAATAAAACCAAAACATATTAAAATTATATTCGTTGGATAGCTCGTTCCAAGGACTACCTGATTCTAGTTGGGTTTGTGAAGATTCCTCCATTTTCATCCTCAACCCGAGCTTTGAAGTGTAAAAATTTAGGTTTTTTTTTGTGTTTCAGGGGGAGAATGAGGAATAAAGGGGGTTCACTCGAACCAGGGTTCGCCCAAACCCTGGTTCGAGCGAACCACCCTCAATATGCATTTCCTTTTGTTATTTTGGGCAGGAAATGTGGGCCCAGTAATTAATGGGTTCGCTCGAACCCTAGTTCAAGCAAACCACTTTTGGGTTCGGTCAAACTTGTAGGTTCATTCAAACCCCTAAACCAATTTTTTTGGCATGGGGTATTTTTTTCTCAGTTTTCCTTCCTCCATCAAATTGTAAACCACTATTGTGGCTTCACCCCGTGTTTAGATCACCTTGTAGAGTCCTAACAACAAACATGATGAAGGCATCATTTATCCTCTTGTAGTGATGTCTAGCATTCTTGGCCTACAACTAAGGGTAATATTCATATACCTTATACTCATTCAGGCCCGTACCCACATTGCCCTTGCATGTCGACCCTCTATAACTATAATTAGTTGCGAGGAGATAAACAATGTACAAAGTCATATAAAAAATGTGGGTTTGTTTCACCTGTATAAATTGATTGTGCAAATTATTACTTAATAACTTGGCCCATTCAAATTTGGCGGTTCCTCGCAGAATCTCTTCTACAAAATAAAACATCCATGTATCAAAGATGGATGCTGAGGTTAGGCTCATTACTCTGCTCAAGAGAGTAACCAAGTGATTGACTTCATTGATGAAGCCACTTTGATATAAGGTCTTGGGCAACTTGTTAGGGCTTGCCTTGGGCTTCATCTAATGCTCATTAATGACTGCTAAAGCTTTTTGAGGATCTACCTTATATACTCCCTCAACATACTTCTTGGTTATAACCTCCATGTTTGAGGAGGGGATTTTGAATGTTCGAGAAATAGACTAAAGGGTTAAGTCTACCAATGCTCTCCCATTTGTAGAGAATATCTTCCTGGAATCCTTGTAGTATTGCTCCCTTTCATCCATAATCAACTTAGGGCACGAGACAAGAGTGGGAAATCCAACAGCTTGAGCTATTCCACTCTATCCTTGCCAATTTTGTCCTTTTGTCTCCAAAGATCCTCTCACAAAACTCATCCATATCTATGTGTCCCAAATTGGTATCTCCTACCAATGACCAATTTGAGGTGATCTTTAATGGAGGATTGACTCCTTTGAATTCATACTTTATTTTGGATGCTCTATTCGTTTTTTCCATAAAATATGCAACGATGACACGTAATCAACATCTAAAATAAATTTAATGTTAAGAATTAATGCCATTACCAACATTATATGTCATGCATATACATTTTTCAAAATGCATAAATAAATATGATCAAAAGTATCTTACAAATGCATGAAATTAGCCATAACCAAAAGAAACTTAAAAAACTATGCATACTCCAACTTTTGTGGGTTTTGAGTGTTTGTGAGTCTAGAGGGATTGCAGGTTTCAGATCTAGCTTAGACAATTTTAACCTTTTGTAGGAAATGACACTGTGGGAGCCCGCAAAGAAAAATTTTGCAAGATACCTACTTGTAAAGGCTAGGTAACATCAAATTGTGAAACCCTAACCAATGTTTTGCAAAAAGTTAAACCCACGAGGATCAAAGACATCCTAGACTTTAAAATCAAGGCCTTGGGAATGCAACCATTTTTTTTCCACAATTGGATTTCTGCAGGTGAAGCTTTACAAAAATCAAGAAATGTGAAGCTTGAACTTTTCTAGGTTTCAAGTTATTGTGAAACATGCACCTATGCAGGATTCTAAATCATGTAGGATTTGGATCAATGTGGGCTCACAAGAAATGTCAAACTTTCACTTGTGGGATTTTAGGAGATAGGAATCCCACACAGGAATCCTCACAAATGATACCTTGCAAGCTTCAAATGAATGCATGAAAAGGTTGTCCTCAAATCTTATTGATGTTTTGAAATGCTAACAAAGAAACCCACGAGGAGAACCCCATAGAGAAAATACTGCAAAACCGTAAGTCCATAGGTCTAATTAAAACCCCCCAAAATCGAAATCCAAAACCTAAGAAATCCTTAAAGAGAACTGCAAGTGGTAAAATGTGCAAGGTTGATCGAATTTAAATTATCTATTTTATACCAAACCTGAAAGGTTATAACTAGGGCCAACCTAAATTAGAATCTCTAAATCCCCCAAAAGGGATAATATGATTGAATGCATTATAATCATGAGGAAAATGACAAGACTAACCTCAAGATTTAGCAAAATTTGGAATTGAGAACTATACAATTAGATTGCGCGTGAAATGCTCAGATCGCTCTTCAATGGTTTCTTCCTAAACTTAGGCGTGCAAAAATGAAATGTTGAGATCTATTTATACCCTATGCCAAACCTACTGCCATTAATGCCCCTTAAGCAATGTGGCATGCATTACCATACGTAGAATTAGGGTTTCGAAAGGTATGTGATAAATCGAGGAGTGCAGGTTTTAGAGAATGCGGGGATCGAGAGGACTCAAAATTTGCAAGAAATGACACCACGAAAACCCGTAGTATAATCCTTGTGAAGCGCAAAAAGAAAAAATTCAAAGCTTGCAAGTTTTACCCTATGCGATGATTTAACCTATGCAAAACTTTTGCATTTGCGAAGAGAACCATGCACCTGATCTTTGCAAGCTTTGAAATTCATATAGACTTGAACACTTTGTGGGATTTAAAGTGTTGTGAAACTTCGACCAAAGGAAGTCAAAAACCATTTTCGAATAAGACTTATCCTGCCTAAATCCCTACAGAAGCAAATCCCCACAATAGGAAAAGACTTAACCCAAAAGAAACCTTAAAACTCAAAACTTAACACAAGAAAAGGGCCAAAAGATGAACTCAAAACCCAAACCTAAAACAAAAAGAACTGAAGCAAGAGAAAAAAGAAAGGGGGTACTTGTTTTCAACAGGGCATGTGTGCAAGGCACAACAAACCTCTTTGCATGATGTAGCATCCATTAATGTTATTCCTCTAATTTACACTGACATTATGTTGGTATACAAATTTGTTGTTGTGATGTTTTGTTGAAAATAGATTGATTTTTCCAATGGGAAGCAACAAAGTTTACAATATTTAGAGAGATCATTATTGGATTAGCAATCTTATTTTGTGTTTGAGAGGGAAAGATCCCTCATAAGATATAATTTTGGGTTTTTCAAGGGTATACTTTTAACAAGAAAGCAAGAAAGATAAAGAAACTAAAAGTGAAACAAAAATAAGAAACCCTAGATTAGGCTAATATGGGGCCAATAACCTAATTTTTTCCAAGAAATAATGAATAGATTTTCAAAAAAATAGGAACAAACATAGATTTATTCCCATAGAGAGGTGAGTTGAAGGGAAACTACAAGTGTTTAAATGACAAAATTCTACCTAACATAAGAAAGGAGACATTCACCTTGGGATTTTAGACATATAGACCATGAAATCACCACTATTGCACCCCATGTTACTTTGAGAAGAAAACAAAATTGATTGTGTTCACCACACAAAGAGAGAATCTCCCATGAAAGGCTACAAATTTGAGATAATAAAATTTTGTAGTATAAAGATGTAACACACTTGCTCATAGATAAGTAATGCCCCTTCTTTATTTTGTTCCAAAATTAGAACTCAAAGAATTCTCTTCTTTACAATATATGGGAATCAAAAAGACTTTGGAAGAGAAGCCCCTCTTTTACAATATGATTTTATATATATAATCTTTTCTTTTGTAACTCTTTCATAATTATTTCTTGAAAATCTGATTTTTTAATTAAAATTGACTTTCAAGTCATAAGGGTTACTTAAGTGGAATTTTAAAAAAGTAAAATGCAAAATTAGAAAATAAGTGTAGAAAGATAATGTCATGTCACTTTCCAAGGGGTGAGAGAAATTGTATCCTCTAGGGCTTTGCCCATGTTGGTTTCTAGAGTTATAGGTTCCCAAATATCTGAAGCTGCATTGTTCTTTGAGCACCAAGGGTGTGAAACTCAAAGCAACTAGCCTCTACAACGAACCAATTGTTGAGAGTAGGTATTATCTCCTTAACTTCATGCTCAATTAGATCAAAGGGGGTCTTCCTTATAGGTATCCTTAACAAAATTGATTACAACTGAAGATGTGCAAATAAGCAAACATGCAATAGACCTTGTAAATGCTTGGTCCCAAAGTTTGACACTAGACCAAAGACTAACTTGCTACTCGAAAGAATTCTTGTTAAGATGATAATAACATCATTCCATGATTACAAGATGTGGGTATGCAAGGAATGTTTCTCCAAAATATAACCTTCAAGACTTATTATGGATATTTTCCTTGATAGATTCAAATCACGATATGTATACCAAACTACTTACTACTTCTAATATACTTGTGTAAGATGCTTTTAGATTGAGTGCATGATGGATAATTACTTCTAGTATTGATGCCTATTCATTGGATTACAAAGTCACAATGCACCATGAGAGACAACACAAAGAAATTAAAAGCATTATAAGCTATGCATAAGCATACACCGATATCAAATAACCGAACATGTTTAATAATCCATCCCCATATTGCAAAAATCCATATATAATAAGGAAAAATTCATTACAAAGATTTTAACAAAGTAGAATGCTATCTCATTTATCTAATTATTATCACATTCATACTAGAACATGTGGAAAGTGATAATCTAAGCATAGAATTCCCATAAAGATCTACAAATGAAGCCATGAAGAAATCCTAAGATTTCATCTCAGATCTGCACATGCTTAATGGATTTTTGATTGCATGAAATCTGAAAATCTTGTGTTTGGTTACATTTCCTTTGAATATCACATTATTATTGAACACCAAATGTGTGAATGACTACTTGCGTTGATAATGGTTTTGTGGGATTGAATTTGAACATTCATAATTGATCACTAAAACATATTTTATCATTTCCTGTTAGATTTAGAATTTATTTCAATCTCTCTTTTTACTCTTTCTATCTTTGGAATTTTATTTAAAATCAGTTTGGAATTATTGAAAAGAGTATTAAATTGATATAGATCAACTACATATCTAAAATGTAATTTTTTTATTGAACTATTAGATCTATATATTTTTAATTGCATGTTATTTCCATAAATCTAATACCTAGATCCTTTGTGAAACACAATGATAATGACTACTTTGTTGTCCCACATGGTCAAGACCTGACTATAAAGGAACCTTGGAGTAATTTCTTTACTTTTAAAGAGAAGCAGTAACCTGTTATTGCTTAGCAAGTTGGAAGTGTTAAAACCACCCTCAACACAAACCATATGGGAAAGGAGTTAGTAATAATTTCTAGGGCTCCTACAATAATAAGGGGGAATGAGCGGTTGGGTGGACATGGTAGCCATGAAAGCGATTTGGTTTTGTAGTTGGCCAAATTTTTGCATGAACTTATTTATTACAAGATATAGTGGCATGAAAGTGGAGGATGTATGGGAGTAAAGGATTTGATATCACTACACCCAAGGGTTAGAGAGGTGTGCCAAAATTTATTCCATAAAACTTGGAAGTCAAACCAATAGAATGATGTGGAACAATCATGGGTATAAATGTTCTAGTCACCATGTGCATAGTCAAAATTGGCATCAACATAGTTAGTTGTGTGGCAGTGATTTTAGAGTGTGAATCATGTGTGTTTGTGAAAATAAAAGTTTAAGCCAATACATTGTCTTGATCAATGTTCCCTAGGCCATAGAAGAACTTCAATCCTTCAGATCAAATTTTTAACATATTTTTAATATGGCTAAGGATAGGCACTATTTCAAAGAGGGTGTCCTTAGCTAAGAAGTCTTGGAAGTGATGCAATTGTTAGTCTAGATTTTTCAATTGATAATAAGAGGCTTTCCTACATCACATGAGGATAAGTAGTGAATGGTAATCTCATTATGGTATGTGTGAAGGCTTCTTCAAACTATGTTACTTATATAGAGAGATTGGGTTGTAAAACCCATAATTTTTTTAACTCACAATTAACAAGGAAAAATATTTTTAGAGTTTCATATTTTCATGTTTGGAAATAAAATATTTTTTGTATAGATTTGGGCTCACCAAAATGTAAAGGATGAAAAAGTTAACTTCTACAAAGGGGTTTCCCTTTAGAATTAATGTCACACTTTAAACTAAAGTTAATTAAATGCAGATTTACTAAGCTTACCGCTCATATTTTTATCAATTAACCCTTTTAAAATGTTTGAATATGAACATAATTAAGAATAGTACATAATTAAACTAAAATGAATAGAAAGAGAAGGATTGGTGAAAATATTTTAAAATAGGAAGATAGATAAAATTTACTGACTACAAAAATGAAAAGTGTGGGAATTGAGGAACCTAGCATAAGAATCGAGAAGCCTTTACCCAGGAAACTAACATGTATCTTGAACATCTTTGCATCATGTTATTATCTAGTCCAAACACAAAACCAAAAGTACTGCTATGCACGCAAAATTCACCTACACACAAAACATGATATAATTTTTTTAAAGTACAATGAAAGGTGTAAATATAGAAATAACCTTGATAGAACATGTAGTGTAGGAAATTGTATACCTTTACAATTCAACACTATGTTTGGGTCCCTTAATTTATTGGACTTAATTAAGCTCGTAATTTTTTAAATTATACATTCCAAAGCCTTATTTTTCCCATTTTCCAAAAGGAGAACCAACATTAAATAAATGCAATCAATAATTAAATCACCATGGAATATGAGTGTTCTGGAATTGTAGGCCAAGACCCATTCGCCCATGGGTGAATGGGTCCCATTTAAGTGCCAAGACCCATTTTAAAATGTTTTTGGCAGAATTTTAATGATCCAAATTCAAATTGCAATTATCGGCTTTTGGAATCTAATTCTCAGGAAATTAGATAAACACCTATAAATACATAATCTTTTTATCATTTGAAATCTATCTAGCAAGAACACACTTTATGAGAGAAATCCTATTGAGAAAATATTATTGTCAAGAGCATTCAAGAGAAAATTTATCAGTCATTTGTTGCAGCAATCAAGATCCTAACATAATGTCCAATTCTATGTGTGTTCATGTTGTCCTGTGAAGGCTTATATGCATTATTGATCCTCAAGCATCCAAGCATTTCAAGTATCCAAATCAATCAAGAAAAGAAAGATCCAACATTCTTGAAGTGATGTGTTTGTCTTCAATCCTTCAAGGAGTCCATTGAAGGGTGGTGAGTGTTAGTGTAGGTTTTTTTATTTTCCTTATGTTAGGGAATATTTATTTTTCCTACACACATTATTAAGCTTGCTTCGGTTATATTAGAATGGTTAGTATGAGGACATGGGCATAATCCATCAATCACATGTGTCACTCACACCTACCTTTGGGTAGTCGAGTCTCACACCCTCTTTTGGATTTATTAGCCACATCTCATAACCATGTAATCTGGCATTTACTAAATAGGTAAAACTCCCACCTATTATGGGAACTTGGGAGTTATTATTCCTTTTGGAATTATTTGCCATTATTTTTCTATATAAACAACACTCACCCTCCCCTTGGCTAGTAATAGGGAATGCTAGTTAAGTGCTAACGGAGTGTTGAGTTTATTCATCTCCAGATCTTTTTACTTGCTTTCTTTCAATCATTTTGATCTTGGGTGATTTCACAACCAAATCTAATGTGGTACTAGAGCTGGTTGTGAGTTGTGGGTTAGCAAAATTTTCAATCCATTCTTGAAAGCAAAGTATTCTCTTCTCTTGCATCCTATGATGAACTAGAGAATAAAAAATGCTTGATAGAGATCTCAGTTTCTGGGGGGGCTTCCTTTCTATTGAATTTTATTGCAAGTATTTTGGAGCTTCTTGAAGACATTTTGAACTCACCATTGAGTTTAGAGCAGGCAGAGAAGTCAGATTAGGCTTTTATTTCATCCAAATTGGACATTAGATGCGAGATCTGTGAAGGGTTGAAGATAGAGGATTTTTGAGAGGTTCCAAAAGGTAGCTATCAAATCAGTGCATTTTTGGCCCAAACGGACCTCACCATCGTGCTTAGAAGGTGTCAAAACCTAAAGATCGACTATCAATTCGTCAAATTCTGAGAAGTTGACTACTAAGGCAAAAAAAAAAAATTGGGAAATACAACCCCTTCTATACAGGCGGTATGGATTTTTTTAAAAATATTTTTCAATTAAAATTTTTCGCTCAAAAAATCAAGAAAAAATTAGCTTTTATTTATTAAAAAAGTTTTTTTTTTTTTAAATTTAAAAATAAATAAATAACTAAATAAAATTAAAAGTCAAAAAAGTTACTAAAGGTACCAAAAGCTCCTACGGGCCTGTCGGCCCTATACCTAGCCGCAGGGCTCGGGCCCCACGCTCGCCAACAAGCATACGACCCTTGTGGCCTTCAAAAAAATTATTATTTAAAAAATTCCAAATTTTTGATTCAAAATTTTTTATTATTTAAAATTTCAAGAACAAAAAAAAAAGAATACAAAATTCAGACCTACCATACTACGTACCGGCACCATATGTCCCTCAGCCTTTGCGCCTGCAATCCTCGGCCTTCGTGCTAGGAATTTGGAAATTTAGCAAGAACCGCTACATCTAGCGGTATATTTTCCAACATCATAGTTCTAGCAACATCTTCAATTATTGTGTTCTTCCCTTCCACAACTCCATTTTGTTAAGGGGTTCGCAATGTAGATAATTGTCTCTTTATTCCATGTTCTTCATAGAAGGAATTAATTTCACCGGAAGTGAATTCACTACCTCTATCTGATCTCAGACATTTAATCTTCAGACCTGTCTCTGTCTCAACCATAGCCTTAAAGGTCTTGAACTTTTCCAGTGCTTCAGATTTCTCCCTTAAGAAAGTAACCCACACCATTCTAGAATAATCATCAATGAGTAACATGAAATACCTGTAACCTTGTAAACCTCTAACCTTAGAGGGACCACACAGATTAGTATGCACAAGATCCAACAATTCATTTGAACAAAGTTGTTTTCTTCGAAATGAAATTCTAGTTTGCTTTCCTAACTGACAGTCCTTGCATATGGCATTAGTAGGTTTCACCAACTTAGGTAGATCTCTCACAACCTTAGTATAACTTATCTTGACAATATTATCAAAGTTAACATGACACATTCTCCTATGCCATAACCAACTTTCATCAACTTGAGCAATCAAACAACTTTTACTAGTACAACTCAAGTGAAAGATATTACTTTTTGTTTTTGTACCCAATGCAATTACATTTCGGGAACTCAATATTTTATACTTTCCATCCTTGAACTAAATATTGTATCCCTTATCAACCATCTAACCAACACTTAAAAGATTATGCTTCAAGCCTTCCACATACAGGACATCATCAGTATTATGCTTACCATCAAGAGAAATGCATCCTCTACCACAGATCACACCAGTTGTATTATCACCAAATCTCACAACACCACCATCATACTTTTCCAAGCTCACAAACTCACTTTTATCTCATATCATATGATGTGAACATCCACTATCAATAACCCATTCATCTTTCTCTTCAAGTCGAGCAGCTAGGGCTTTCTCCACATTTGTACAACTAGCAGATTCAGTAGATATAGGATTGTTTTCCTTGATAGCAATAAATACCCATTCATCATCACTTCTATTTCTTTATCAAATTCATCATCTATCACACTTTCATCAGCAGTATAGTAACACTTCTTTTGAAATATAGGCTTGTTATGTCTTTGTTTAGGAGTTCTTCCCGGACATCTTGATGCAAAATGACCTATCTTATTGCAAGAAAAAAAATTAAGAGGCAAATTTCCTTCATACTTACCTTTTCCTCTCAATACTCTTTTGACAATAAGTTCTTCCAGCTCTTCCAACTCTCTTTCTTCTTCTTCAATTTGTCTAATTTCATCCTCATACTTGAATGTCTTTCTAGATGAACTCTCACCCGGATCATATATGTGTTTATCTCTTCCAGAAGTAGCAGCCTTAAATGCATATTCAACCTTAGGAAGGGCATCACCAAATTCACTCAACTCAAAACTAGTAAGCTTACTAACCAACATGTCTTTGGTTACATTTGTTACAGTTCGAAGCTCTTCAATAGTAGTAGATTTGACTTTGTAAGAATTAGGAAAAGATCTAAGCACTTTAGCAACAATCTCTTATTTGTCTATTTGTCCACCAACACATCTGATTCCACACACAAGTTCATTCACTCTTTGCATAAAAATAGTAATGTTCTCATCATCACCCATTATCAATTTTTTATATTTTCCTTTCAGACTCTGTAACTTAGCAATCTTCACATTAGTATCACCTTCATACAAGGTTTCCAACTTTTTCTAGATCTCATAAGCAATCTTCAAATCCATAACATTTGTCATCTTAGAATCAGTCAAGGTACTCAACAATGCTTCCTTAGCCCAGATATTATACTCAGCATCTCTAATCTCAGAGTAGTAGTAGGGCCATTCTAAGGAATAACGTACCTATTACTTGTAATGCTCTAGTAGGGTTCACCAATGCATCTCAAATGACATTTCATTCAAGTCTTCCATAGAGAATAATTTGTTCCATCAAATCTCGAACTATCCTTCTTGTAAGTCATCATCCCGGATCACCTCAAGCTGTTAAACTTCTTCCAAGGAACCTGCTCTGATACCAATTGTTAGCAACACAAGGGCAGACAATTGAGAGGGGGGGTGAATCAGTTGTCACATAAATTTAAAACTTATTCAACTTATTAACTTTATTCTCAGATCTAATTAATAACCATGAAAGCATAAATCATCAACACATCAGAAACACACATAACACAAATTTTTTTATGTGGAAACCCTGTTAGGGGAAAAACCACGGTGGAGGTCAGTCCACAAGATTATACTCTATTAAAAGTATAAGAAATGAAAATATGGGGAATGCACTTGCATTCAGGCACACTACCTAGAGCTCACTGCTCAATTACAATAGGGCTAACCGCCCAAGGGAAGACACATTGTCTTACAGAGAGAATCGGATTACATCCGCGGGGATTTGAACTGATAGAATAGCATTTGTTAATGCCTGATCTGGTTAAGTGCATGAACACTTCTTTACTTTTCTTCACTCTTCTTCACACTTTGATCTACCTTCAAATGATTTAGATCAATATTTGCACATATACACATAGAAGCTCACTTGGGAATACACTTGCACACACCAATTCAAATAAGCAATCACTCTTATATATCCGCAATAAGAAATTTCATCCCTTCATGTTGGCCTCAACAAAATAATAAAATGAATATAAACTGTTGGCCCAAAATACTAAAGATTATTAATGCGAATCAACCAAGGTCAGCCAAAACTTAGTGAAGACCCAAATCAACATCTCCAACGTGAAAACACTTCAATTAATTACTCCTTGAAGATCCACAACACGCTACAACCACCATGTCGGCCAAGAACAAGAAAAACATGAACACACAAGAGAAAATCTCCAACCACGATAACAACGATCAATGCTGACGTGCAACAAAGATAGAGCATGATATACAAGCATCCACAAGCATCACGAATCACTAGAGAAGCATTCACAACAACTAAACTAACTGAAATCGCATCATCTTCAATCAGCAACACCAACTGAAGCAACAAAAAAACTATTAGAATTAAATCTTCATAACTCAATAAAATCTTCACGTGGATCTCTGAAACTTGACGTGGATAAACTAGATACACTCATAAACAAACCCTTTAGTCCACAACCTGTGATCATCAACGTACAGAACTTACCGACATACTGAACTTCACTTCACCACTGACAATCTGCAACTCATTTCATTACAATTTTCTCAATATCCTCAATATATACAACTTCTAATGAATTAATGCTAATAGTGTTGACATCAATGACAACCACAACATCCAACATGTATCTCTTGATCTACACTTTCATATTATATCTACAAAATCACAAAATGAAGTGTGGAATACTTTGGAAACACTCTTTGGTAAACATGATTATTTGAGAGCACATTCATTGGAGAACGAGCTCATAGGATTGAGCCCTTGTAACTTTGACACCATTCATGATTTATTTACTAATTTAAATGCCATAAGATTATAGTTGGAGCAATGTGGAGTTAAAAAGGATGAATCACAGTTGATTTTAAGCTTTCTTTCAAAACTTTGTCCAAATTATGCAATGTTTGTTTCTACATTTCATATAATGAAAACAACCTTAGGAAAAGGATTTACTATGCCTTCTCTAGGTGATTTTGCAGCTAATCTCACAAAGGAGGAAGATAAATTGATTCAAATGAGCATTATTAAATCTTCTAAGTCTCAAGCCTTGATTGCAAAACAAGGCACTAATAAGCAAAACAAGAAAAAAAAAGAACCAAGGCAATAGAAAGAATGATTTAGATCAATCTCCATCTACTTCTAAAGTAGAATCTAAATTATTTTCAAAAGAGGATTCATCTAAGAAAGAGAATCCCACTTGTACATATTGCAAGAGGAGTGGCTATGAAGAAAATTCTTGTTACAAGAAGGATATTGATGAACTAAAATATCTTCTTGAGAAGAACAAAATCAACTTTCTTTCTCAAATGGTTGATTCAGCTTCTTCTTCTAATTCTGAAAATTCAAAATAATTAGAATATGATAAGAAAAAATGCCATACTATAGGGA
Organism: Sequoia sempervirens; assembly: GCA_007258455.2. Lineage (NCBI taxonomy): Eukaryota > Viridiplantae > Streptophyta > Pinopsida > Cupressales > Cupressaceae > Sequoia > Sequoia sempervirens. The sequence goes on along the minus strand of VDFB02173445.1, from coordinate 65,398 downwards.
CAGGTAAATCAAATGGTAAAGCTCTTTGTGCTTCTATAGGTCTTGGATCAGGGAGATGGCCCTAGATTTTGGAGCTTCTCACCATATAGCTTCTACATAGTCTATGTTCTCTTGCTTTGAGCCTTGTGTTATGCCACCTATTTTGATGGGAAACAATACATACATGGATGTAATTGGGAAAGGTTCTATTGATATTGTGGATGGCACTTTCAATGATGTTTTGTGTGTACCTCATCTTTCAAACAATCTTCTTTCTAGCTATCAGATCACTCATGGTGGAACAGGGAAGACTATGGAATTCACACCTAATTCAATTATCATCAGATACTTGGAGAGCAAAGAGATAATTGCTACTGGGATGGTTGATCATGCATATCAATTATATACCTTTTCAGACTTTGCACCTGATGATGGTTTTGATCCTTTAGTTGTTGATCACACTCCTAGTGTGAGCTTTGATTTTAAGGAGAAATTTGGCTACTTGAACTTAGGTAAATTTCTCACATGTGATCAAGTTCTTGAGCCTTGCATTCTTTCTCCTCCACCTATTGTTGCTTCTGAGGATATTGGTGTTGCTACATTCATGGCTACTTGTGATATAGTGCAACAAAATACACATCGTCTTCCATATATAGCTACTTTAGATGACTACTTGGCAGACATTGCAGGTTTGTTCATAGAGTCTCATACTTCAAACTTGGAGACACTATTCATGACATTCATCTTCTCTTTGATGAGGTTGATTCTTCTTCAGTTTTTGTGGAGGAACCTTTGGATCCTCTTGTTCATTCTCCACACGATCATTCATCATAGTTTGACATGACTATGGATAATTTTGAGCAACATTTGGGGGAGGCATCGCTATCTTCAAAGGAGATATTAGAGTCTTTGGATCTTGTTCTACATACATCTCTACTAGGTTCTGGATTGTCATCTTCATCATTGTGGCCTAGAACACTTTATTTGATGGTGGAAGCTTTTGGCATCAACATGGAGACACATGAGCAGTTTTTAGAGGCTTCTTATATTTTGAACTTTCTTCCCTTATATTCCTTTTAGGAATGGGAAGATGTTCTTCATACACCTTTGGTTTTGTTTCTTCCTAAGGGGAGGAACATTGTTCAATGATCGTGGACCATCTTCTACATCCAATTTTGAGCAACAACCATTGGTAGAGTTGACTTCTTGAGGGAAGGCTACATAGTCTTTCTTATCCTTTCTATTTTGGAGGGGACTTCTTCCTTGCATGGGATTTTTTCTTGTGTGGGGAAACTTGTTTTCTTTTCTCTCTTTTGGGGAGGAGTTTTGTCCCACTGGGTTTTCTCCTTTTCTTTGGTTGTGAGAGATCATTTTGTACATGGGTACCTAGCATGGCCTATTAGTTGGGACCCATCTTTGTGCCTTTTCACCCACCTAATCTACGCTTAAGGGGGAGTTTTATTGTAGGTTTTTTTGTTTTCCTTATGTTAGGGAATATTTATTTTTCCTACACACATTATTAAGCTTGCTCAGGTTATATTAGAATGTTTAGGATGAGTACATGTGGCATAATACATCAATCACATGTGTCATTCACACCCACCTTTGGGGAGTTGAGTCTCATACCCTCTTTTGGATTTATTAGCCACATCTCATAAAAATTTATTGTCTTTACTTGAGTAGGCATAACCATGTAATCTGACATTTACCAAGTAGGTAAAACTCCCACCTATTATAGGCACTTGGGACTTATTATTCCTCTTTGAATTATTTGCCATTATTTTTCTATATAAACAACACTCACCCTCCCCTTGGCTAGTAATAGGGAATGCTAGTTCAATGCTAAGGGAGTGTTGAGTTTATTCATCTCCAAATCTCTTTACTTTCTTTCCTTCAATCATTTTGATCTTGGGTGATTTCATAACCAAATCTAACAGTGAGTGGCAACAAGCATTGTTCATTCATCATTTACTTCATTTTTCATTATCTTTCTATCAAGGTTTAATTACCAAACTGGGGTTTGACTAAGGCAAACCCCCATCAGACCCTTCTCAAATCTGCCTGCAAATTGGCATTTCCATTTTTGTACATTCTGGAATTTTTATTTTATGTATTAGGCCTTATTGTTCATTTAGTTTGAGCACTTCAAATCATCTCATTTTGTTTCCAGATCTTTCCTATTGTCCTAAGGACTGATATCCAGGTTTGATTGATGCACCATTGAGATTGAAATTTAATCTTAACACCTTGTGATCCTTTTCCTAAGGAAATCCCTAGGGAAAGATATCTATTGAGATTCCTAAGGCTTTATACACACATAGACAACCTTTACGGATCCCTTTCCCCACATTTCCTTTTGGTGAACCCACCATTGTATATAATACTTTTCTGATTTGGAGGGCCTTAAAACCCTATATCTAGATTTTGCATTTCATTTAAGGTTACATATTGTATATTGTTGATGGCGATTTTGGCACCACAACAATGCAAGCAGAATATTGCTACTTTTCTTCTCCTAAAAGAGAAAGGCAACACATGGATTCCTTAGCTCCCAAGGTCTTGGTAGTTGGGTCTCAACTGTGCTGATGTTACTCAGTGGCCAATGCGACAGTAATATTCAAGGGGCCTGCTGGTGTTGGGCTTCTAGATTGTTCTAAGATCAAGCATGAAATAAAACCTATTCTAACCAGGGGTTTTAAAGAAATACAAAAGGATGGATTAGGGTTTTGGAACAAAAAAGAACAATAGTTCATCCAATTTAACCAGACTTATTGCCTTTCAAGGAATTTGTAAACTAAAACTGAAGAACAAATTAACTTGTAATTAACACACATTATCATTCATTCACAGTGCTGATTTTTAACAACTGATTATAAACTACCATTTAAGCAAAACACAAAATGAGATTTCATTCCTTGAAAGCTTTCAAAATCAAATGATTAATTTTAAATAAATACCGTTCTGGAACACAATATGAAGTAGATTTGAATCTGGTTGCTTCTGTTGTGGGTTAGACAGATAAGCAACATTTACAAATCTGGCACAATCACCAGTGTACAGAAAACCTGTGTCTTCAGACTGCTTCCATCTATACTAGAAAAACTTAGAAAATACATTACAGCTTATACAGAAATCTAACTGTTAACCAAGAAGGCAAGAGAAGCTCTCATTACTGAGAATCAAGATGCAACTCTATCTCCTTCTGCTAGTTGACTAACTTCTAACAGTTCTAACTCTAAAACAGTACTCTAAACCTAGAAGTCTGTAACACTAAAATTAAGGAACCCTTTACAAAGAGGCCAGAATGCCATATATACATCCCCTCCCAAGAAGAATGTTGGTGCCCATTTTTTAGGGTTTACAAAATATCCCGTTGTGTCAGGAAGTCGACGCCTAGATCTTTAACAAAAGTGGATTCTGTAATAAATCCTAATCCTGACTATCTTATGTCGGTGAAGATTGTCTCCTGAGGTGCTTTGTAGATCTTTTGCAGCTACCACACTTATTTCTGGCCTTCGTGTCCATTTTTGACCTCCAGCGGAGCTGCCTCAAGTGCCCCATAATATTGCCATTAATGCTGAGCTTCCCTTGTCAGCAGACCTCACAGCTGTCCATTTGACTCACGACTCCATCCTCTCCCTCACTAGGCACTCTTCCTGCTCTAGATCCACTCTTCTGCAAACTCGTCGATGTAGCATGCACCAGTCGATGAGAGGTTCCAGCGAGCCATAGAGATCATACCAATCTCGCCAGGAGCCTCGGCAAGACTGCTTCCTCTTGGCCAGACGTTATGGCGAGCACCAAGAGTCAGAGCGATAAGTTCTTTCATTGGAGGGTTCGTTTTGCATCGGGGAGATATTTTGTTTTGGGGAGACCTTATAGTTTCGGGGAGACCTCACCCGAATTACTCTTTTCTTACCGAGCCCCTCCTTGTTGTCGGCATGACCCCCATGAGTCGGCGAAACCTTAGGGCGGGAACGCTAACCTTCCCCGAAAACCTTCTTCTCCGCGATCTCCCTCAATCAGCGTGACTTCCCGTGGTCTGGGAGATGTTATAGCACCCTTTTGTTTTCTCGGCGACGAGCTCACTCTATTTTGATGTAGTTCCCCGTGGTCACCCAGACCCTGTGGCAAAAGTATAAATCCTTCACTGATGCCGCTTCGTTCTATGTCGGGGAGACTTATTTTCTTCGTTGGGACCCTATACCGACATCACAACCCTTTGTCGATCCTTGTCATCGGCGTGACCTTGGATCATTGGCCAGACATCTCACTGCATTCATTTCCTTTCGCCGAATTCTGGTGTCGCTGTGACTTTCCTTTGTCGGTGAGATGTCCCATAGACATCTCACGTCTCGATGAAGACTTCCACACACTCACTCTTTGGTCGTCGTGACCTACCAGTTGTTTCGTTGATGATCACCGATGGAATCCCCCCTTGCACTAGTCGCTGAGACTTTCTTTCCTCGCTGAGACCTCTTGGCGAGGAGATAACCCTATGGTGATATAAAAACCCGCCCCTACTGGGCTTTCCTATCGGTAAGACTCCACCCATTCACTGAGACATCTTGTCGCACGCAAACAACTACCCTGAAGCCACTTATGTCGCCGAGACTTCATTTCATCGGCGAGACATTACGCCGAAAGCCCACACTTTCCCCGAAGACATCCTTGTCGGCGAGAGACAAAGCACTTGGGAAACATCCTTATGCGCATGTATGGATCCTGCAAAACAAAGTCTCGATTAGAACCACACATTAATATTATGCCTCCTACCAAAAAGCAACCTAACTCCGACGAAGGTGGAAGCGGGACCAAAACAGAACTCAAAAGAGCAGCAACCTTCGAAACTGACGGAGGCGGGGTCAAAACCAAATGGGAACACACTCTTTAAAATTGGCAGAACCGGGGTTGGAACCAAAATCTAAACCAGAAACTTCTCCAAGTTTTGGGTTTAGATTCCGTTTTGAACCCGCCTTCGGGGCCATCCAAAAGAGGAGGAAGAAAGGAATAGTAAGAGAACGAGGAAAGGGGGAGGACAACCCCATGACTAAGCAAAAAGAAACAAAACGAAAAGAATAGGACAAGCGGAACAACGCGAACATACGCAGCGGGGGGACCGGGGCAGGGGAAGGAACAAAAAAAAGGGAGATTGGAAGAAGTTCCAAGTTCGACCTCCAGTCCAAAGAAGAAAACACCTAAGGGAAAGGACACAAACCGACCAAAGAGAGCAAAGAAAGGGCAGGGTTGGACCCGGGACGGGACCAAAATGAGGAACTTGAGAAAGTTCAACATTCTGAACCTGGTCCCGGACCCGACTCTGACAAAGAACAAAAGAAATGAAAACTAAGGTCTATCGGAACCGGAACTGGGGTTGGAACAAGACCCGAACTTAGAAGGAATTTCCAAGTCTGGTATTGGTTCCGGTTCCGCTTCTGACAGAACCTCAAAAAGAAAACACCTAAGGTAGAAAACCAAAGGCCAAAGGGAAAAGACAAAGGGGGACCTATTTTAATCTAGATTAAAATGGGGTGGTTACGCAAGGCATAACAAATGGCGACTAGGCTGGGAAAATGGTTTAACCATTTTCATGAATTTGCAGGATTCAGCTACCCAGAACTCTTGGTTCACGAATATCACAACTCCAATTGGGTCAGTTATAACAAGCAAAGTAGAGCTAGAATCTCAAATGTAAGTCAATCAAAGGCTACCCCTGAATTTGTGTGTGATTGATTGTGCATCACTCTTTTATAAAGTTTTCCTCATCTTTCGGACAACAATGTGCAAGATTTGAGCTACATGAGTTGACCTCATTTAGTTGCCGTGCAATGATATCCTGGGCATTGCTCCGCTGTCAGTCAGGCGTCCATAGCCCCGATGGAGATACCTCTAGTTTCCTCACAGCATTGCTCTACTGCTAGATAGGCGTCCATAGCCCCGGTAGAGATACTGGAATCACCTATTCATATTGAATCCTCTTTTTCTTTTGATAATTCTTTTCTTTTTCTTTTTCTTTTTCTTTTGAGGTTTCAAGAATTTCATTTAGTTCTCTTTTATTTTCAATATGTCAAATGTTTAACATCTAATTTGGGTTGAAAACTACCATGGACCTCATGACAGCACTTGGAAAAATAAGATTTTTCACTCAAGTCTTACAATATTGCCATCCTAGGACAAATATACCATCAAAGAGAAGATGATCTTATTGGTTTGTGACAGATTCAGAGGGAGCTGATGAAGTCTACTCACTTTGCACCTTGTTTCAAAACTTTCCACAACTTTTATTGATAACAATCATGAAACAACAAATTGAGGACAAAATCATCTAATCAGGAAACCTGAAAATACCTAAACCACTTCTCTCCTAATGACCAAAGCATGCTTTAGATAACAACCCATCACTTCAAAACTGGAAAGAAACAGATAAACCCCAAAGAACAAAACAAATAGAAAGCAACGAGCAAAGAAAACACAAAGGACGGGAGAAGAGAAACAAACAAAAAGTGGACTATTTACATACAGGACACTGAAATATAAATAGAGACTATTTACAAGAAGAAATTACTTGTACAAATGGACCACTTAGCAAAATGCCAACTTCATGATTCAAAATAATGTTTGAGAAACTGTCCATTGACAGGCAAGGGGACAGGTTCTCCAGTCAAACTATTCAATTGGAAAGCATTTTCTCCTAAGATCTCAGCAATCTGATAAGGACCTAGCCAAAGTTTGTCAAACTTTTGGTGGCTGCCCTTCTTTTCACTGGCCTTATCCCATAACAACACTAGGTCTGATTTCCTAAAAGCCTTTATCTTGGCTCTTTTTTCAAACCAACGTTTGACAACAACCTGGTGCCTAAAGAATTGCTGCAAGGCGGCATCTCTCTCCTTTTCTAATTTCAACAAAGCGGCCAATTTAACTTCTATCCTACTATCCTTAGAGTAGAATTTCTGCATGAACTCAAGGATAGGTATTTGCAGATGGATGGGAAAGACAGGATCTTGGCCATATACCAGTTTGAATGGTGAGGTGTTTAAGGCAGCCTTAATCCTAGTCTGATCTGCCCATAATGCAAATCTTAGCTGGGTATGCCAATCTCTAGGGTTATGTTCTAACAGTTTCTTAAGCACCCCTAAGAGATTTTTATTGGTAGACTTTGCAAATCCATTGCCTTGTGGGTAATAATTGGAAGAATATTTCAAGACAATCTTGTGATCATATGCCCAAGAAATAAATTCAGCAGAAGAAAAATCAGAGCCATTGTCACATACCAAAGCGAAGGGTACTCAAAACCTTGTAGTGATGCACTTGGTAAGGAACTTGATCACTACCTCCGTTGTGCTATTTTTGTAGGGTAGAGCCTTTGTCCATCTTGTGCAATAGTCAGTGGTAGTCAAAATGAATTTATGTCCTGTAGAAGAGTTTGGGTTAATCACTCCAATAAAATCTAGTGCCCACTAGGCAAATGGCCTCACCTCGTAGACAGGTTGCAATGGCATGGCTGCATGACGTTCCCTTGGTGCAACAACTTGATATGTGTGGCATGTTCTCACATGTTGATGGGCATCTTTGAATACACAAGGCCAGTAATAACCAAATTGGAGGATCTAGTGTGCTAGTGAATCTGCAGACCCATGACCTGTGCCATGTTTCCCATGAAACTCAAAGATCACCCGCTTGGCCTCTTGATGATCAAGGCATCTTAAGTATAGTCCTTCAAAATTCCTCCTGTATAGCAACCCTCCCTTGAACATGTAATGAGAACTCTTCAGTCTTAGTGCTCTCCTCTGAGTGGCATTCATTCCCTCCGGACACCGGTTATTAAGCATGAAGCAAACAAGATCAGCATACCACGGGTCATTGGAGAAGGACTGATTAGTATATTGTTGACAAATAACGTTGTTACCAACATCAGCCATAGATTGAGATAAACCCGTGCCCCTAACTAATTTCATGGGACATATTTCCAAATCAAATTCTTGCAAGATGGCCATCCATTTGCCTCTTCTTTCTCCCAGTTCACTCTGCATTAGTAGAGACTTGACAGCAGCGTCAGGAACTACAACAATAATTTGGCTTCAGAGGATATAATACCCAAATTTTTTAACAGCTCGAACCAGCGCAAAAGCTTGCTTCTCCAGAGGTGGGTATCTGATTTTTGTATTTTTGAAGGGAGAACTCATAAAAGCAATCAGCCTCTCCTCTGACCCCTCTCCTCCTTGAGTTAATACAGTTGCACATGAGTGTTTAGAGGCAAAAGAATAAATATAAAACGGCCTCAAATAGTCAGGGCTAGTGAGGACTGGAGCTTCTAAAATGGATCACTTGACGTGAGAAAATGCAGCTTTTGCCTCATCATTCCACTCTATTTTGGCATCCTTCCTCATCATTTCATTCAAGGGCTTCACGATTTCTGCAAAGCTTGTAATAAACTTCCTCACGAAGTTGATCTTTCCAAAGAAGGATCCCATCTCTTTCTTGCTTCCTGACATGGCTATCTTGAGGATAGACTGAACTCGATCTGGGTCGATGGATATTCCTCTTTCAAAAATTATATGTCGCAAGAGCTTCCCTTCAGAAACTCCGAACACACACTTTTTGGGATTTAAAGAGACTCCATATTGGATGCATCTTTGAAGAACTTGGGCTAAATCTGCAGCATGATTCAGTCGGTCCTTGGAGAACACTATTAGGTCATCCATGTAAACAATAATTCATTTTCCAATTAGATCCTTGAAAGCTATGTCCATGGCCCGTTGGAAAGTTGCTCTGGCATTTATCAGGCCGAATGGCATCCTTCTATATGCAAACATCCCCCACTTGGTAGTGAAATTCGTCTTCATCCTATCTTTAAAGTCGACCATTACCTGATTGTATCCAGAGTAACTGTCTAAGAATGACATCATCTGTGCTCCATTAACAGTCTGCAATACCTCATCCAAGGAAAAGAGTGGGTAGTTATCCTTTTCGGAGGCTCTATTTAGATTTCTGAAGTCAACACACAGCCTAATCTCCCCGCTCTTTTTATGGATTGGAACTAAGTTAGCCACCCAAGTTGAATGGCGCACAGGGAAGATTATCCTTGCAGACAACAACTTCTGGACTTCTTTGTAGATCAATGGTTCAATTAGAGCATTGACAGAGCATTGCCTCTATCGGAAGGGTTTAGCTTCGAGCTTCAAGGGAATGGTGTGAGTCATAACCGAAGCATCAAATGTCTGGAGGTCCTCATACCCCCAGGCTATCGCAGCAATATATTTTTTTAGTGCCCTCAATATGTCTTTTTTAATTGCTTCAGGGCAAGCCTTCCCTATGTAGACATTCCTTTTAGGGCTAGAGTTGGCCAAGTTATCTATTTCATATTCTCCTCCTTTTTCTTTAGCTGATGCCCTCTCTCAAGCCCTCGGATCTGAGCCAAAAATTCTCTATAGAGCCACCATTCCCTTGGGAATGTTATTACTTTTTAGATTAAGAACCCCTTCTGCATCACATTCTTCAGGGTTCCAATCCCCTTGATCTATGTTGGACTCATCAATAATTTTCCCCTCCAAAACATCTAAGCTTGATAAGAAAGCCATAATGTGCCAATCATCCTCAAAGACCTAGAAATTTTTGATATTGTTAGGTACATAAGGGGTGGACATTAGTTCTACTGAAAATCTCTTGAATTTGGAACCTTGCATAGGCTCCAAGGTGCTTGCAGCAATAGCCAGTGAATCAGCTACCTGATTTTCTTCTCTTGGGATGAGACTAATCCCGAAGTCATCAAAATCTTCAGTCAGATTCCATACCCTATTCCTATATGCTGCCAGCCTGCTGTTGTGACATGTATATTGACTGCGGACCTACTTGACCACAATTTCTAAATCTCCCTTAGCCACCAAGGCCGTGACCTTCTTCTTGTGTGCAAACATCAGTCCTCTTGATAGGGCTTCATATTCAGCTATGTTATTAGTGCACCTGAATTGCAGCCTGTAAGAAGCAAAGAAAATTTTCCCTTTCAGGCTGGTTTGCACCATTCCAACACCACAACCAGTCTTGGACTTGGATCCATCAAAGGTAAGGGTCCATAGCTGATCGTGGGCTAGGGCTGATTGTTTTGAAGCTGTTATGGGTGCTTGAGTAGAATGAGCTAGATGTGGGACTCCTTGATTTTTTCCTTCAAGTATAAGGGAAGGGTGTTCTGTAAGTTCCTTAGGCACGCTTTCCAATTCATATTTAGTTATAGCATCTGATCCATGACTATCCTTCTGACCATCACTAGTGTCTTTAGTTAACCCCTTGGGTTTTGTTTCATTTGTAAGCACAGGGGTGTCAAGCAGATCTTGGGGCTACTCCTCATCAATATGTTGATTTGGGCATGTGTCTAGAGCAGGTTTGATTTGAGAAGAGATTTCTTTTGAAAGTATTGTATCCCTGGTTAACATAGTTGCTTCCTTGGCCTCAAATGAGAAGCAGTCTGCAATGGCCTCAGGGCAACTTGAGCTAGCTTCCTCAGTTTTAGAAACGTGATTTAGAATGTCGATGCAGGGTTGGCAAGCTAGCTCAGAATGACTTTGATAATGTATCCTACACCAATTAGGAAGTAGGAGGCTTTGCAAATCTATATCTACCCCTAAGACCAATTGGTCTTGTTGCAGCTTTCTAATCAGGGCCTGTTGATTTCCATTAATTGTAGCATCATGACACTTCAATTTTGACATGTCTTTGGGATTGAGAACCGAGAAGGTTAGAATTTCTTCTTGCTTATAAACCCCCATCTCAGTCTCAAAGTAGGCCACCTCATTGAGACAATCATACTTAGTGATGATATGCTTAAGGCGAGGCTCGCTTTCAATCCTAATTTGATTAGGAATCCCTTTCCATGATAACCACATATGTGAGAAGTCAAGAGCAAGATATCCCCCTAAAATTTTCATCAAATCTCGGCTTAGCAGCATACCATAGGTCTCGAGAATATCTACCACTTGAATATCTATGTTGGTAAGGATCCTAGGATTAGAGCCAACTTGGACATGTATGTTCTTTAACTCCCCCACTACATTGACCTCTGTTTTGTCCAGCTGAATGACTTTCTTATTGGTTTGAATAGGGTTTAATCCTAACTTCTTGCATATGGAAAATGGCATGACATTCCCTGAAGCCCCCGAGTCCAAGAAACAGTTATGTAAGTTCTTGCTAGAAATTCTTAAACTTAAAAGGAAAGGTGGAGTACCCACCTTGGTTTTGTATAAGGCCGCATTCACGTCCCCAATAGGTGCCACCTTGCTCTTTCCTTTTGACTTATCAGCTTGTTCTAGAGATTTCAGCACTATCTCCCTTTGAGCAGGGCACCACTTCAAGATGTCAAAGAATGAAAAAGAAGTTTTTTGTTTCTGCATCTCAGAGGCAATGTCAAATTTTGCATTATAACTTGAGTTATTTTTGAAAACAGCAGATGAATTCCCTTGTTATGAAAATCAAGTAGGCCTTGTGGTGGAGGAGGATTATTATCAGCACCTTGATTTTGGGGCACCATGTGGTTAGGAGGTGCTGATGTAGTGAATGGCCCCTTACCTTGATTTCTCAGAAAGTGTCCTCCTTTAGTTTGAAAAGCCTGGGCACCATATGAATCCTCCTCTAGTTCATTCTCTTCTTGCCTTGGGAATGAAGGCTCCTCCTCAAAGAGCTCATAGGTCATTGCAGTATCTGTTGAGTCACTTCCTTTGTTGGCATTTCCTTGGAATGTATGGGCATCTTCATGTGCCATCTTGACCATCTTCTCCAGTTCAGGGTAGTTCACTTCAGAATGGGTTGCTGTATTATGCAGCCTGCACCAATTGGTCATAAAGTTGAAGTCAGCCACATTTGCAGTATGTGACCTCTCCTCATTTGCTTGATAGTTGTGAGGGACTCCACCATTATTAGGCCCTGTATTCCATTGCCTGTTATTATTCGGCCTCTGGTTGTACCCTCTATTTTGGTTTTGGTAACCTCTTTGGTTTTGGTTATTGTTATTCTAATAGGTACCCTGGTTGTTGTTATGATTGGGGTAATTACCCTAGTTCTGAGAAGGGTTCAATCAAAGTTGAGCCATGTCATTAGTGACTTGGGACAGTGTTTTCTTCAAGGTTTCTACTTCATTGGTAAGCTGAGTAGTCCTTTCACTTTCAACAGCCTTAGCAATAAGTGGTTGATCAACATGGCTTGTGGTTCCAACTTGGTTATGAAGACCATGAGAACTTGAAGGAACCTGCGGTTGTTGAAAGAGATCAAAAGTTCCAATAGCAAAGAATGTGACGGGAGGTTGAGTCTGCAATTTAGACCTAGGCACATAGTGGGAAGGAGACACTCCTAGAATAGTGTTGAATAAAGGGGGGTACTAGGCGTCTGATACCCTATTAAAGGAAAAACTCCCCCCAAACCTGGTTGAGAATTGGTCTGTTGCTGCAACTTAATGGCTAAATGATAAACCTTGGACAGAGTATCAATATTCACTGGCAAATAAGTTCTCTATAAGAACAATCCCAGCAAAGGGTCTATAACCCTAAAGTATGCTTGAATGGCACTATCCTTGGTAACTAGATAGGGATCCTGCAGCCTCCTATACATTCTTTGGAACCTGGTATTGAACAAGGGTAGGGATTCGCATGGCTCCTTCCTAATGGTGGCGAATTGGTGATATAGAAGGGTTGGGCCCACATAGACTCTAAACTGGTTGATGAAAGCATTTTCCAAATCTGTCCAGGGCAGAATAGAGCCTTGAGGAAGATTGAGATACCAGTTGTATGCCATGTCCCCTAAGGAATAAGGGAAAAGTCTACAAACTACATCATGATGAGCTATTTGAGCTTGGGTACACGCATCCTTGAAAGTATGTATGTGTTCTTCAGTACTCCTTGACTCACCATGAAAATACTTAAGGTAGAATTTCTCAGGGTTCTTAGGCAGGTCGTGAAAAACTCCAGGAATAGTCCCCAATAGAGAGGGATTATTCTAGAAGAATGCCATTGGTGGCGGTGGTGGTGATTGAGCCAGTTGTTGTATGGGTTGAACTAGCTGTAATGACAATTGAGATGAATTGGCAGGTGGATTGATGGGTATCCACTGAGGTATTGGTGAAAAGCCTGATGGAGTGAGCGGAGCTGATAAGGGTGGAATGATGGTTGCCCCAGTTCTGTGATACTTATGTCTTGTTGGGGTCTTGAGTTCTATGAAGGATGATGGATTCCTAGTTGATCGAAGAACTCTGTGGAGCCTTTCTAGGGAAGATGACCCAGCTTTATCCAGTTTTCCCTTCTGGCCCTCCTACTAGCGCCAGTTCCTATTAATGGTGATTTTGGCACCACAATAATGCAAGCAGAATATTGCTACTCTGCTTCTCCTGAAAGAGAAAGGAAACACATGGATGCCTTAGCTCCCAAGGTCTTGGTAGTTGGGTCTCAACTGTCCTGATGTTACTCAGTGGCCAATGCGACAATAATATTCAAGGGTCCTGCTGGTGTTCGGCTTTTGGATTGTTCTAAGATCAAGCATGAAATAAAACCTATTCTAACTAGGGGTTTTAAAGAAATACAAAAAGATGGATCAGGGTTTTGAAACAAAAAAGAACAATAGTTCATCCAATTTAACTAGACTTATTGCCTTTCAAGGAATTTGTAAACTAAAACTGAAGAACAAATTAACTTGTGATTAACACACAATATCATTCATTCACAATGCTGATTTTTAACAACTGATTATAAACTACCATTTAAGCAAAACACAAAATGAGATTTCATTCCTTGAAAACTTTCAAAATCAGATGATTAATTTTAAATAAATACCGTTCTGGAACACAATATGAAGTAGATTAAAATCTGGTTGCTTCTGCTGTGGGTTAGATAGATAAGCAACATTTACAAATCTGGCACAATCACTAGTGTACAAAGAACCTGTGTCTTTAGACTGCTTCCATCTATACTAGAAAAACTTAGAAAATACATTACAGCTTATACAGAAATCTAACTATTAACCAAGAAGGCAAGAGAAGCTCTCATTACTAAGAATCAAGATGCAACTCGATCTCCTTTTGCTAGCTGACTAACTTCTAATAGTTTTAACTCTAAAACAGTACTCTAAACCTAGAAGTCTATAACACTAAAATTATGGAACCCTTTACAAAGAGGCCAGAATGCCATATATACATCCCCTTCCAAGAAGAATGTCAGCGGCCATTTTTTAGGGTTTACAAAATATCCCATTGTGTCAGGAATTCGATGCCCAGATCTTTAACAAAAGTGGATTCTGTAATAAATCCTCATCTTGGCTGTCTTATGTCGGTGAAGATTGTCTCTTGAGGTGCTCTGTAGATCTTTTGCAGCTACCGCACTTATTTCTAGCCTCCATATCCATTTTTGACCTCTAGTGGAGCTGCCTCGAGTGCCCCAAAATATTGCCATTAATGTTGAGCTTCCCTTGTCAGCAGACCTCACAGCTGTCCATTTGACTCACGGCTTCATCCTCTCCCTCACTAGGCGCTCTTCCCGCTCCAGATCCACTCTTCTGCAAACTCGTCGGTGTAGCATGGGCCAGTTGGTGAGAGGTTCCAGCGAGCCATAGAGATTATACCGATCTCACCAAGAGCCTTGGCAAGACTGCTTCCTCTCGGCTAGACGTTATGGCGAGCACCAAGAGTCAGAGCGATAAGTTCTTTCACTGGACGGTTCGTTCTACATCAGGGAGATATTTTGTTTTGGGGAGACCTTATAGTTTCGGGGAGACCTCATCCCGAATTACTCTTTTCCTACCGAGCCCCTCCTTATTGTCGGCATGACCCACATGAGTCAGTGAAACCTCAGGGCGGGAACGCTAACCTTCCCCAAAAACCTTCTTTGGTGCGATCTCCCTCAATCGGCGTGACCTCCCATGGTTGGGGAGACGTTATAGCACCCTTTTGTTTTCTCAGTGACGAGCTCACTCTATTTCGGTGTAGTTCCCTGTGGTCACCCAGACCTTGTGGCGAAAGTATAAACCCTTCACCGATGTCACTTCATTCTATGTCGGGGAGACTTATTTTCTTCGCTGGGACCCTATACTGACATCACAACCCTCTGTCAATCCTTGTCATCGGCGTGACCTTGGATCATCAGCGAGACATCTCGCCGCATTCATTTCCTTTCGCCGAATTCTGGTGTCGCTGTGACTTTCCTTTGTCGGTGAGATGTCCCAGAGACATCTCATGTCTTGGCGAAGACTTCCACACGCTCACTCTTCGGTCGCTATGACCTACTGGTTGTTTCGCCGATGATCACCGATGGAATCCCCCCTTGCACTAGTCGGTGAGACTTTCTTTCCTCGCTAAGACCTCTTGGTGGGGAGATAACCCTATGGTGATATAAGAACCCACCCCTGCCAGGATTTCCTGTCTGTAAGACTCCACCCGTTCACCGAGACATCTTGTCACATGCAAACAACTACCCCGAAGCCACTTCTGTCGCCGAGACTTCATTTCATCGGCAGGACATTACGCCGAAAGCCCACACTTTCCTCGAAAACATCCTTGTTGGCGAAATACAAAGCACTCAGGAAACATCCTTATGCACACGTATGGATCCTGCAAAACAAAGTCTCGGTTAGAACCACACATTAATATTATGCCTCCTACCAAAAAGAAACCTAACTCCGGCGAAGGCGGAATCGGGGTTGGAACCAAAATCTGAACCAGAAACTTCTCCAAGTTTTGGGTTCATATTCCATTCCAAACCTGCCTCCGGCGCCATCCAAAAGAGAAGGAAGGAATAGCAAGAGAATGAGGAAAGGGGGAGGACAACCCCATGACTAAGCAAAAAGAAACAAAACGAAAAAGAACAGGACAAGTGGAACAATGCGAACAGACGCGCAAGGGAGAAAAGACCAAAGCGGCGGGACCGGGGCTGGGGAAGGAACAAAAAAAAGGGAGATTGGAAGAAGTTCCAAGTTCGGACTCCGGACCGGTTTCGGGCCTGCCAAAACACAAGAAACAAAAAGCCCAAGGCCAAAAAGAAAACACCTAAGGGAAAGGACACAAATCGACAAAGACTAACGGAGAGCAAAGAAAGGGCGGGGTCAAACCTGGGACGGGACCAAAATGAGGAACTTGAGAAAGTTTAACATTTTGAACCTGGTCCCGGACCTGACTCCGACAAAGAACAAAAGAAACGAAAACCAAGGTCTATCAGAACCGGAACCAGGGTTGGAACAAGACCCGAACTTAGAAGGAATTTCCAAGTCCGGTATTGGTTCCGGTTCCGCTTCCGACAGAACCTCGAAAAGAAAACGCCTAAGGAAGAAAACCAAAGGCCAAAGGGAAAAGACAAAGGGGGACCTATTTTAATCCAGATTAAAATGGGGTGGTTATGCAAGGCATAACACATATTTGCATCATTTAAAATCATAAAAATCCAAAAATATTGCATACACTCTACATAATAGCTTGCATTAAGGTGTGTTTTAGTCATTTAGATCAAAATTATATTCAAAATTGCATTCAAAAAAAATGTCATTTTGTTCATACATTGTCATATAATTGCATTTACATTTATTTGAAAAAATTTGGAAAAATTGTCATAGAGGAATCTGTTTACAGTTAGGAACAGTGAGCTTAAATATTAGGTCAAACACTCATATTTCAAGTTTTCAAAACCCTGTGCAAATACCCACTTTCCCATAGGTGAACTTGTCCTTGCATAGGCATTCTGACAAAAAAATGCACATATATCTATCTATGTCTGCTTCATTTTCTTGTACTGGCAAATCTTAGTTTCAGTTTCAGAAATTGCATATTTCTATAGATGTTAGCATTTAGTTCAATTGGTGAAAGAAAGTGCATTTTTAAGATCAAAATTGACATTCAAAAGTAATCATCTTCAATTTTTTGCATCTTAAAATTAATCAATTATCATATTTCAGATTTGAATATTGTAATATATTCAATGCTTACATTGTGCTTCCTATTTCTAAGTGTTTACTATCTTTATTTGGTGTTTTTTGTCCATTTTGGGTGCACTTTTGGTTTGGTGAAACTTGTATGAGTATCACAACCTAGTTTCCTAGTGACAATACTTTAGTGAGATGTAGTTCGAGAATCATGACATCCTATGCTAGAACATCTATCATGGATATTGAGTTTTCTAACTCTTTTACTCATAGTGTTGATACTAGTCAACCCATTTTGGACCACATCCCTGATATCACATGTCTTATGATCACCTTACCATCAACCACTTACATTGATATTGAAACCTTGGTTGCTCATGTCCCTTGAGAGAAGCTGAAATACATGATAAATCCTTAGAAAAAAATTAAGATTTTGTGAGTAAAAAATATATTGTTGGCATTGTGGTTCCTATCATAGATAACATGAGGAAAATGCTTGATAATGACCAAGGATTAGAGATTGTGCACAGCCTAGCTCACATTATTGTTAATCATATTCCTAAAATGGCTAGTTGTGCTCAAAATTTTGGATACACTCAAAGCCGAGGAAATCAAATTCCTCCCCTATAACCATAGCCTCTATTTCTACATATACTCATCCAACTGTTACTACAACAATGAAACCAACCAACAATATCACTCCAACTTTGGGTATTTCCACTGGAATCCTTTTAGTTTTTTGAATTCAAATATCATATCTCCAAACCCCTTGCCTCTCAAAAAATTGTAATTTAGTTGTCCACCCAACACATATACACCTCCACCATATTCACCTCCATCTCAAAACATAACCAATGATTCTATCATAAACCAACTCTTGCAAAATGTCACAACCCTTTAACAACAAATAACATTGAACCAAAACCAACATGGACAACCTTCACAATATGTCAAAAGAAACCTATTGTCATTGGAGATATTGAGAGCACAACTACCACAAGGCATAGAGATGCCTATATTTGAGAAATATGGTGGTAAAGGAGATCCTAGCAACCATGTATCATCATATACAACCTTATTTAGTGACTTCTTTTTTGAAGATAATCTCTTGGCTAAGTTTTTTTCCTAGGTTTTGTTCCAAGTCCACATTGGTCCTAAAATGGCTCTACTTGATTTAATGCAATGCAAGCAAAATGCAGATGAAAAATTCAATGATTTTATAACATGTTATCAACTGCTTTACTCACAAATCAACATTAAGCTTCCTGATGCTGATCTTCAAAGAATTTTCATTGAAACTTACAAACAAATAGCCAAGATAAGCTTGGGATGATGAAATTTCCCTCCTTTACACACTTATGCAAGACTCTCCATAATTATCAGAAATTGCTTAATTAATGCATAGGAAAAACTCTTCAACCCATCCTGAAAAATTTGAACCTGTGCCTCATAACAATTTTCAACCATTCAAGAAATATAACAAGGGCTTTGTACAGATAAATCAACCTCAAACAACCCACCATGTTGAATCTCAAGTGGCTGTCATAAAACAACAAATACATACCAATTTCGAGATAAGAATATGCAATTCACCTCGCTACTCAATACCCTCCATTTGATTATGTTACAACTCTTGAGCAAGAACTTAATCACCTTACCTCTATTTAGACCTCTTGATACCACTAAGCCTTTACCTCCACACTATAACCCAAATATCTTTTTCCAATATCACCGACAAAGTGAACATGATACATAATTATGCATGTGGATTAAACATATAGTGCAAGATCTCATTGATTCCAATCACATCCAGTTGGGTAGTGTTAATGATCAAGGAAATAAATTAGCTGCCCCAACCAACCAAAATTTGAAAATCTTTACCAATCCAATGCCAAACCATTCCATCTCATTTGTAAAAGCTAGTGATACCAAGAATGATGTGATGAATGTTGACAAGATACAAGACATAACTGATGATGATAAGAGTGATAATGGGAATGATCTACATGCCATTATTAAACTCATTAACGTTCAACCTTATAAGGTCCAAACCTACTTATCCCTTGACATTGCTTTCTCAAATAGTGATATAATTAAACATGCACCTAATGGCCCTCTTTACATGGTCAGAAGAATCAATGGCAAGCATACAAATGGGATATTAACTGATCCCATGTGTGTAGAGAATTTGATCACTGAGGAATTCTTATTTGTGTATGAACTTTACCAAGATTCTTATGAACAATCAAAAGCATGGAGCAAAACACATGATGGTTTTGTTCGCCCTACGATAGGTTTGATCACTCTTCCATTAAAATTTGGACCAAAACAATTAAATGTTTCATTCTCCATCATCGCGACATTGGATAAATTCTATGTGAAGTTAGGCTATCCATGGCTATGCTCCATAAATTTCATTGCATTGGTCATTCACAATTATTTGAAATTTCCATTTGACAACCAAATTTTTACAGTGCATCATAGTGGGTTCAATCCTTTGTCTTCTTGTGGGAATTTTTCATTGGATTTCTTTTGGATCAAACATATGGAACCTAGTACACCCCATGAGGATTTTATCTTTAAATAATATCAAAAGTTCAAAGCAAAACATATAGCTTAGTTATCCCTTGCCAATATCCCACCTAAAATTGAAAGATCTATAGTTGTTCCTCCCACTCCAATTGTTGTGGATTATCCTATGCTTGAACTAAAAGAAACTGAGTATGATGTTATTCTGCCACCTATTTCTTACAAGAGACCAAGAGATAACCATAAAATTCCATTTGTGCCTTCTAAAACCAAACAAATTTATAAACCTAAAGAGAAAGTGGTTTCCTGCAGAGGTCCCTTTCATTCCTCCCCTAAGGGAAGAAAAGAGACCGATTGTTGACAAACCTGCTCCTACACTATAATAACTTGAAAACCATGCAAGAATAAATCAAAATTCTAATGATAGTAGGCGTAGATGTCGTGCTATTGCTCATCAGTTAGAAGAAAATAATAAACCAACAATCCAAGATAAACTAACTCAAACAAAGCATGATGATTCTCCACCTTTTCCACAACATGAAAATTCCCCACCACAACAAAAATAAAAACATACAATGGGAATTTCCATTAGACCTCTTATTGTGATTAACTTGGATGATGATGAGATTGCTAAGATTGATGAAGTGCATAATGAATTGAATTTTTTATTTTCTAATTCTATGAATTTAGATGGGGGAAACTGTGATGATCCTCTTGATGAGAGTGACCCACCACGTGTTGAACCTAGTGATGCTCCTAGCACGACACTTGTTGTTGTCCCTTTAGCTAGTTATTTACCTTCTATATATGATGAACACTTATTAGGATGTAGAAAACCTGCTTTAGGTTGGATCGCATGTGACATACTTTATTTTCTTTTCATGTTCTTTGTGATTGCATGTATGTAATGTGATCCCCCATATTGTGTTGTTTGGAATTTCTTTATGTTTTTGAGCTTTCTTTGGATGAGCCTTGTTACTCTGTTGGTGCAAGGATACAAAGGAGTCAAATCTATCGTGACATTATTCTATTTGTATCTCCATTCTTCTATCTATCGTAAACATTGTATTTCTATTTTGTCTTGTGTTTTCCTTTTGGGGATGATGCAAGGCATTGAGACATCTAGGTCTCTTCCATGTTGACCCAAAATCTTTTCTTTTCTTTTGATCTCTATGTGTCATTCTTCCATTATGTTTGTTGTTTTATAAGTATTTGGGGGATGATGATGGTTCCAAGCTTTATTATGTCACTATAGCAACGACATACGTTGACCCCAAATTTGTGGATCCCTTATGTGTTATCTTTTGGTATTATATGTGGGGGAAACCTTTCTTCATGGGATTTTTATTTTGAAACGTATCATTGACATAGGGCTTTCCAAATAAGCTCACATTTCCCTTTTATCAATTGGCATTTATCATTTTCTACTTTAAAGTAATTTCTCACAGCATGGTGTTCAGAAATTTCTTTAAAGTGGGGGCATACATTGGCATTATTTCATTTTAGCATTTTCACTTCCTAAGTTGAGTTTCATTTTCACTTTAACATTTTTCTTCACTTTCTTCATAGGAGTTGAACTTAGTGTAGTGTTGGCATAAAACATTGATCATTTTGTGGCACTTTATCAAATTTATCAGCGAGTATAACTTATGGTATGTGTTGATGATGTTTTCTACACAACAACAACTCAGACAGAATATAATATCCTATCTCTCTTGAAAGGTAAATCTCTATCAGCAAGCCTCAAGAGATAACCCCAAGGTCTCTAATGTCAGGTCTTGACAATGCATAAACAACTCAGTGATAAATGTGAAAATGTCGGTAATCACAATGGGACCTTACTACAAGCAAAGACTGAATCTTGAATTTATCAGATTTGGCCATGTAATGATACTTCAATCCTAAATCTAATCCAAATAATAAAGAAATAACAAAAGGTTAGGGTTTCAAAGAGATCTAAATTTTACTACTCCTAAGATTAACAATGCAAATGATGAAATACTTGAAATGGACTAGTCCTTCATAAACTAATTCTTGATGACCAAGATAAATCTACAATCTCACAGAAAGAGTGCAATCTTCTAAGGTAATAAAGATTTTCAGATCATGAACATTCATCCAAGACAACCCAATTGCAATTGAAATGAATAAATCTCCACAATTGAACTAAGCACAATGAATATAAAGTCCAGGCTAACTTTGCAAAGCAACTAACAATCAGCTAGCTGCAAAAAGTATGGATCAGGGATTGTTGCAAACACTTCAAGCATCAAATCATAAACACCATTGAATCAGATCTAACATACATCTAATAACCTTGAGCAATTTGAAAGATAGAATCATAAGAACCATGCAAGATAAGTCAATGCAAAAGAGATCACCAGAAAATCACAATGTCTGCAATTGTATTGAATCACCAGATTTCAGCAACAATTCCAATGTTCTATTATAACACCTGCCCCATAATCGACTAACTCCTAACCCTAATTCTTACTTTACTACCCTAATTGCTTCTAAGAACTATCTCCAGCAACTTCTACTAATAATCCCCCCCTTACAAATGAGGCGAAATGCCATATTTATAGAAAACCCTAGAACATGTCAGCCCAATACAGATTTTACAAAAATAAAATAGCCCCAGACAGGTCGGCCAAGAGAAATTTTGAAATAAGATAAGATATGCATTAAATGCATGGGACTCATCCAGGTCAGCCTAGGATTTAAAATGTAATTCAATCCAATGCATGTGAAGCACAATTCCCAATGCAATTGATCATTAACTGGCCCCTTCATCCTTGTCTTGATTTATCTGGTATCTTGAGGATAATACTCTCCAGGTCGGCCACAGGTGAATTAATAAATGGCTTAAATCCTCCTTCAATCAAATTAAACCCAGCCTGCACTCAGCAAAAACCAACATCAATAATATCCATCATCAATAACACATTCAAATAAATTCAAGAAAAAAATGAAATCCCGCAATAAAAATGTTAATGCAAAATTTCCACACAGTTTGGGACTTTCATCCCCCCGCAGAATCCAGGCTAGAAGGGATTTTCGGGAAAATCCGGACCAGGCGGATTCTAGGGAAGACAAACAACAGTCAAAAAGTCCAGAAAAATGAAGGGGCAACAGGATTTCGAGAAAATCTAGAGGAAGCAGGAATCCGCGAAGCAGGCAAAACTCTGAATTTTCAGGAAAATGCAGCAGTCAAGAAAATTAGGAAAATCCGGAGGAACAAGAAAATCCCGAAACTGAAGGGAAACCCAGATTTCATAGCCCTTCACACAATTTCGCTCAAACTGATCGAAGATCACAAATTTGAAGACCTAGGCTCAAAAGCAAAATCACTCATTGATGGATCCAGAGTCAGAATTCCCAAGGGAAACTCAACATTCATAAAACGATAGACCAAACCCAAAATCTGAGAATTCGACAAGGAGACGGAATCTGGAAAAATCCGGCCCAAGCGGAATTTCACGAAGACCGAAAATTCCTGAACAGCAGTGTTAAAACTGACTTGCCAGAGTTTGGATGAAATCCGGAAAAATCCGGATGGACCAGAAAATCCCGAACCAGTGCAAAAACCCAGTTTTTGACCAAAAGTTAAGTTTTTCAATATACAACTTGGGGAAAAGACTTAGGCAACCAAAATAAACATTTAAGCACATTCCAAGGTAAGACAAAACCTCAAAATGAAAGGGCCAAGACATCAAAACCAAAGCGAAAGAAGGTCCCTGCTTTCAACGGGGCGTGTGTGCAAAAACTGCACAACAATATGGTTGAGGTATGGATACACACCTTTTGATGACTTAAGTGTGTGTTTTCTCATCTGCCACCTTTTTATGGTTACACACCTTTCAATGACTTAAGTGTGTGTTTCTCATTTTTCCTTGGGGATCACCTAGTGTATAGCAGACTACACTAGCCCTTATGAGTGTATTTTATAGACAAACAACTTAGGCGTGATCCATCATTTTGGACAAATAGCTAAGGCTTGATTCGTACTTTTTTTATTTTTACATTAGCTTTGACATTGTATGCTTGTGTATCTTGTCTTGCTACACATATCTTACATGCATGTGTGTCCCTTTTTACTTATGTTGGTTTTCCATGGGATCTTGGGTCTTGGGGGCTTGCACAACCTCCTTGAGCTTTTTCATCCTATCTCATCAATATTTGTGCACTTGAACCCCTCTTGACATGTATTTGTCTACTTCAGTGTGAGTCTGAGTATAAGTTCATACTCTCACTAAAGTGGGGGCTAAATGTAGTGTAAGAAATTATATACCTTTACAATTTCACAATATGCTTAATTTATTGGACTTAATTAAGCTCCTAATTTTCCAAATTATGCATTCCAAAGCCTTATTTTTTCCATTTTTTGAAAGGATAACCAACATTAAATAAATGCAAACAATAATTTAAATGTGAAATGAAAGTCATAAATTCAATCAAATAAGCAATTAAGAACCTTAAATGAATCCAAAACAACCAAATCTTACCATACCATGTCAAAGTTGTATTCGCATTGATGTTAAATTACGTTTGTATCAATGCAAAGCCTCCTTTATGCATTGCAAAAAATTTGATGTGTGTAAAATGTTGAACTAGAATGTGATGATAACTTGTAACATGCTCAAGAGGTAATTGTGTAGCGCTTCGCTATGTAAATTCTAGATAATTTGTGAGAAGGTAGAAGGTTATTTTATAGATTTCTTGTTTCAAGATGAATGTGCAAGATTACAACAATACAAAATCCTGATCAACAGTTGAGAACCGTTGAGAGGAAATAGATTGCTTAGTTAGCTTCTATGATTGAATCAATTAAGAATGTTAATTGCACAATCAAGGATTTAGATTGCATAATATGTGGAATTGAGGAAATCAAGTTGAGTAGTTAATGGGATTGAAGAATAGATGGGTTAGTTAAGAAATAGATGAATTAGTTAGCCAATCAAAATGAGAAATAAGTGGTCATGATTTGCTTAATCATTAAAGGGGTGAGGATAATTAATTAATTGATTTAATTAATTAACATTTAGAGTTTGAACGTGCAATTCATGTTTGAATTTAACAAATAAAGTTATATTTGTTTGTTGAATATGTTTGAATGATGTTTGATTAATTAATTTAATTATTCTAATTTAGAGAGGGGAAAGTGATTTAATTAAACTATTAAGTGATAATAATTTAATTGATCTAGGAGAATAGGGTTTATTAGCGACATAATTAAATAATTGATGTTATTTAATTAATCAGAGGAATAAAAGTTAGATTAATGATGAAATAGTGAATTGATTAAATAATTTAAAGATTATTCAATTCATAAAGGAAAATAGTGTTTTTGATGAAAATGATGTGAAATGCAATTATATTAATGATAATGATGTCGATGATGAGAAAATATTATTAAGGATGTGTGATATGTGTTAGGTCATTTTTACATGTCTACATTTTTCCCCTCTTTGAGACAAAGCATTGGTTGCTTTGTTTCAAAGAATTTGATGTTAAGATCAAGATTTGAAAAAATATATATGCCCCATTGTGCCCCAGTGGTCAGCGAAAAGATAGTACGATGCTAGGCTACCCCCTCAAGAGGTTGGCCGAAAAAAATTATTTTTGGTTGGACTCATGACAATGTTTCATTATAGTTCAAATGTGTAGAGGGCGAAAAATTAGGCCATAGGGCCTTTGTTTATAGTTCATATACATTCCTGGGAGCTCCTAATTTTGACCTAGTGGAGGGTTTCCAAGGTAAAACACTAGGGTCTAGGGGGGTTTAAATGGTAAATTAGGTTGAAATCACCCATCATTTGCACTCGTTGATTTGAAAATTTCTTGCCTCTAGAGCTTTTGTGAGATTTTCTTCTGCAAACAGCAATTCACAATGCCTCGAGTTTTGGGAGTTCCACATAGGTTAGAGGTAGTTAAAGTATACGATGGCCAGCTGGTGTAGGGGATCTGGTATGTATGCCTTTAATTTTCACTTTCATCCTTTTTCATCTTCGTAATTAATGTTCAAACTCATTTTTACGCAATAGCAAACTTTTAGCATTTTTTTGCTATTGGCACAATAATGGCGCTATTGATCTTTTGGAAGGTCGCTTTTGACAATTTGTAGCACTATTGAAAAATATTAGTGTTATTGCTTGGAAAATGTGCGTTATTGCCAAATTTTGGTACTTATGCAAATTTTTAGCGCTTTTGCCAAGAAATGGCACTATTGCCAAATATTGGTGCTATTGATAAATTTGGGCGCCATTTCCAAAAAGGTTCAGTATTGCCTAGAATTTTTTTGCTTTTGCTCCAAAATGACTGATTAGCAATGTTTAGTTTTAGTTTGAATTTCTCAAAAATCTTGATTTTGTGTGTTGAATGGTTGTAGGCTATCCTTAAGCCATTGTATATGCGAGAACAATGTCCTCAGTTGATGGACGAGTTGATCAATTTTGATGATACCCAAAGAGACTTTCTTGATGTCATGGGTTTATGTTATATTGCTCACTTGCCATTGCTAGGGCTCATCAAGCCATGATGACAACATTGGTGGAGAGGTGGCATTCTGAGACCTCTTCATTTCATTTTCCTATTGGGGAGTGAACCATTACTTTGGATGATGTTTGGAGGATTCTTAGGATCCCTATTCATTCAATGAGTATGATGTTTAGAGGGGTACCACAATAATGGAGAGATTACTCACTGTAGAATATTTGCATGTTGTTGATTATGAGATTGATTTGGGGTTTGTTTGTGATGGTGTTTTTCCTATGGTTCCCATGATAGCAGATATTATCAAGGACCTCTAATGCCGCATAGGAGGGCTAAGATATTCTATGTTGATTGGGGCATCGTTATTAAGAAGATGATGGAGGAGGCCATAGTGTATGCTTGAGGTCAGTGTGTGTTGGCCCACCTATATAGAGATATGCACGAGGTCATGTACCGAGCTGGCAGTAGTATATTTGTTGGAGCCAGTTTGCTACATTTTTGAGCATGGGAGAGGATTTCCATCACTCAACCAGAGGGTATGCAGGATAGGGATGCGTGTTGGAACTATAAAATTTTCAAAATTTTATAGTAATTTGCACTTATAAATTTCCCAAAGAAAGCCACATCTTGAGTGTAAAATTGATATAATCTCCTCTACATATCATAATTACCAGTGATCACATCAATTTTGACATTTTGATACCTTAAAATCCCTCTAAACAAAAGTATATGAATAAATAATCCATATCAGCATGAGTGGGTGCAGGTCTCTCTGATCCATAAGCTATTACATTCCAATGCAGGTGTTTTGGGCATATTGATGAGAGATCAAGACTCACACTGATCAAATTTCAGGGGAGGATACATATCGGGAAGATACAACTCATGGTCTCACCGATGAAAAAACTCATCAACAAGACAAACACTATTATGATATTGCTATCAGGATTCAACCGTGTAGTTTCAAGTCAAATTCATTGACCCATGTTTCATGAGTAGTGGTTCAACAAGAACCCATCTCTCATGATATTGAATGGTCCACTTAGCACTCATTGCATCTAGGTGATGCTCACAGAGGTGAAGCACTGGTTCGTCCCGGGAGGTCACCCATCGTAAGGCACAACACTTGCTGAAGGTTTTGCAAATGGGGTAACAACTGCTTAACCTTGTTAAGCTGAGAGCGATTGGGATGGGTGACCTCGACTTCACCCTATGAGCATCACCTAGATTCAATGAGTGCTAAGTGGATATCATGAGAAATGGGTTCTGTTGAACCACTACTCATGAAACATGGGTCAATGAATTTGTATATCATAATTTGACACCGAAAAATACCTCCTACTTATCAATTGATGAGCTAAAGGGGCTCTATTATGAATGGTTCGTAAGGCACAACACTTGCTGAAGGTTTTGCAAATGGGGTAACAACTCAAGCGGGCTTAACCTTGGAGAAAACTCCTGGTTAAGCGCGCTTGAGCTGGAGCAGTACTGGGATGGGTGACCTCCCGGGACGGACCAGTGCTTCACCTCTGTGAGCATCACCTAGATGCAATGAGTGCTAAGTGGACCATTCGATATCATGAGAGATGGGTTCTTGTTGAACCACTACTCATGAAACATGGGTCAATGAGTTTGACTCAAAACTACACGGTTGAATCCTGATAGCAATATCATAATTTGACACGCTGTGGAAAAATACCTCCTACTTATCAATTGATGAGCTAAAGGGCTCTATTATGAATGGTTCAGGCACAACACTTGGGTTTTGCAAATGGGGTAACAACTCTTAACCTTGAAGAAAATCTGGAGCAGGGGATGGGTAACCTCCCGGACCTTCACCTCTGTGAGCATCACCTAGATGCAATGAGTGCTAAGTGGACCATTCGATATCATGAGAGATGGGTTCTTGTTGAACCACTACTCATGAAACATGGGTCAATGAATTTGACTCGAAACTACACGGTTGAATCCTGATAGCAATATCATAATTTGACACGCTGTGGAAAAATACCTCCTACTTATCAATTGATGAGCTAAAGGGGCTCTATTATGAATGGTTTGTAAGGCACAACACTTAAGGTTTTGGGTAACAACTGCTGGCTTAACCTTGGAGAAAACTCGTTAAGGCGCTTGAGCTGGAGCAGTACTGGGATGGGTGACCTCCCGGGACGGACCAGTGCTTCACCTCTGTGAGCATCACCTAGATGCAATGAGTGCTAAGTGGACCATTCGATATCATGAGAGATGGGTTCTTGTTGAACCACTACTCATGAAACATGGGTCAATGAATTTGACTCGAAACTACACGGTTGAATCCTGATAGCAATATCATAATTTGACACGCTGTGGAAAAAATACCTCCTACTTATCAAGACAAACACTATCAGAGTGAGATCCTTAAGTCAGCCCAAGCATACATGTCTCACCGATGAAATACCATCAATGAGATACCCATCTTATCTCACTGACGAAGCACGAGGAAATGTATCGACAAGACAAATGTTATCAAAGTAAGTATGAAATGTCTTCCCAATTCTCTATGTCATGCCGATGGAAGTTACATCAGCGAGAGTCTTGCCGACTTACTTGAAATGAAAGAAAGGTATGTCAGGGAAACTTTTAAATCTCTGAGAGATACTTATTCTCTTGTTGATCAAGATACAAATAGATCAAAAGGATCATCGGAGTGACACTTGGCAAAGATGATAAGAATATGAAGGATTAACTATTTGATATTGGTGGGAATGATGTGGTCTTCCCGACCTATAGTGTGTTCAGTGAACATTGGACTGACTCAAACAAAAGGATCGCCTAGAGTTTCAAATTGTCTTGCCGATATAACCATTTGATCTAACAGTGGGAATTTCAAAAAACTTGCTACACTCGTGCTCAGAGCTGGAACATTAATGGCAGCATGAACACACAATGCATAGATAATTCCTTGAATTGAAGAAGAATAATTGAACGAGATTTTGCAAAATTGGCAGCAGGAAATAGGAGAGCGGACGAAGGGCCAGAGAATTTTGCAGCCAAAGATCTTCACATAAATCTTGTGAGTTCTCTACAATTTCATTTTTGAATTCTGTAATTTTAAGGAAATAAAATGGAAAATACGATCTCAGGAAAATCGAAAGGCAGGAGAAAAGGTGAAAGTAGTCGCCCTAAAGGAAAAAAGCAAAAAATTGAAACTGAGAATGAGCCAGAGGTAGCTGAGAAGAAACTAAATCAAGACCTTATTGATCAGCTACCCAGCTCTGGACCTAAAGCCGGGTGCTCTACGCAGCTTAGGGCAGAGGTAGAGAAATTGGAGGATAAATGCAAGCACATAGGTGATATATGGACCTCAATAAGGGGATATGAGTTGTTTATTTTTCACTACCATCGAAGGAACCAGTTTGAGCCAGTGTGTAATCCTTGGAATTTTAACCTAGGAAAATTAGTCTGCCCAAATGTGTTTGTGGATGTAGAATTGGTGAAATTGTTAGTTGCCTACTATAACCCAAAGCTCAAAGCCATTTGTGATCCATCAGGAAATCCATTCATACATGTGTTAGAAGCAGTGATATGTGAATTTTTTAACCTAGAAGGGACAAGTAATGAAAAAATTGTGCATGAAGAGTTAGAGAAAGAGTTCTGGAGGATGGACACCATATATAAGGGTTGGAGGCTACCATTGCACAGACTTAAGAGGGATGGCAATTCGGTTCCACTGGAGGATAATGATGGGCCCCCATTTCATATTGATTTGTTCGAGCCCTACATGAAATATACATACTTCTCAGCATGCCAGGTATTAGGGATGCAAGCCCCTGAGTATATGTTGATCGTGCCCATGGTGATTGCAACAGATGTTCAATGTCATAATTCTAGACCTTCTGATTATGCCTCATATATCTTCAAAGGGCTTGATTTAGGATTGACGACAATAAAAAATGGATCTCTTGTTTTACATTTCCAGCATTATTCAATCTTTATGCACATAATACTATATTATGGACAAGAATTAGGGATGTGGCTTGAAAAGTTAAGGGTTTCACAGTTGGACAGGGAAGGTCAATTATTACCAATTCAGCTATGGACTGCTATCTGGGATAGCAGGTTTGCCAGCTCTAGTTTTTGTACATTTTGAGGAGCACTTTGTGAAACTACTGTATAGATTCTTCAATCATCCCTATGAATATTCATTGTCTAATGAGATAAAGAGATTTCTTAGACCCAAAGACTATAATGGGCCTATTAGCCATAATTGGGGGGATTGGTATTGTTTAGAAGATGCAACTATGATTAGAGTATATGGTTTTGAAGATACACCTTTTATCCTGCCTAAAACGGTGCCTAACAGAATTGCTTACTTGGAGATTGTTAGGCAGATGGATTATTCAAGTGTCATGAATTTAAGTTCTTTTGGAAAACAAGCATTTATGCCTAGCACACTGTGCTTTGGTGATTTCATTGTGTTATCAAAAGATGTGTATGATATGATTCTTGATAAATTGTTGCAATATAATATGAAGAGAGGTCCACCATGAAAGGGTTTTGATCCAAAGGGGTACATTCACTCTGCTAGGCATAAAATGAATTTAGGTAGGTATGATAATATACCCTATCAATATGATGATTTAATCAGAAATTTGGAGGAAGAAGCAGAAAGAGTAGTTGATGAATACAACAAGGGACTGCAAGATGCAAAATTGTTATCTTCTAGAGAAGAGACATCTGGTGATGATAGGCCTCAAAGCCTAGCTGAAAAAATCTCCAGACTAAGAACTTGGGATTACAAGTGTCCTCCTAGAGAACTACATGTTGAAGAAAGTTCGGATGTAGATACAAGGAAAATGACATACAAATCATTTGTGGCTGATGATGAATTTGTGAAGTCTCCAGAATTCAAGTCTTTCTTATACAAACAAAAAGGAAAATTAATAAGGGAGTCAGTTGGAAATATAACACCGAGTAATGAAGAACAATTATTGAATAATTTAAAGTCAAGTGTGGAGAGAAAGATGGAAGATATGACCCTTGAGAAGGGAAGAAAATTGTTGGAAGAAGCTAGTGATATGATTTTCCCAGGGTTAGATCTGAATTCTGCTTTGGTTTTTGATAGCTTCCTGAAAAATAATAATGCCACATAAGCTCAGCCCTGAAGGGGTAACAAAGGTATATGCAGGATCCAAATATAATCCAAATGAAGGATCACTCATGATATGGGCCATGTATCTGCCACACAAAAAATCCGTTATTATTGATACTGAAAAAGCTTTTGGGTATGTTATGACATTAAAAATTGGAGAAGTTGATCCCATGGCTACAGCAAAGATTGGCATCAATGTTTCCAAGTTGAATTAGGCCCAAATCCAAATGTTAATTGAGAAGGAAATGTACAAGATGAATAATGAAAGAATACTTAGAGAAAACGATCGTCTGAAAGATATGATGGGAATCACACTGGGATCCATTAAGTAGCTGAATCGTGGTGAGAGCTCTCAAACAAAAGATCAATGGGAGGGATCAGATGCATATTCTCAGGGTAAATATGATACACTTGTTGTAGTGATCAGAAAGAGGCAGGCCAGCTTGATGACTTGGTTGAACAAACTTTGGGGGACACATTCAAAGAATTACAATGCGGGGCAAGAGAATAAGAGAATTGATGGTAGAATCCAAGAAAAGTTCCAAGAAATAAATAAGAGGGATGTTCCTGGAAATGTAGCTATTGATACTGCTAACCATATGATAAAGAAACGCATAGACTTCCAAGAGGAATTGCAAGGAGATGAACAAGGACTAATTGATGCCACCAAAAAGGGACTACCAGCATTATTTGAAGATGGAGGAGACATGAAAGAAAAGGCCAAATGGATTGAGGAATGTGAGTCAATGCTATGAAATATTCTAGAGACGACTACAGGAAAAGACTCGACATTGGACAAGGCCTGCGAACTGAACGAGAAGATGGTGAAAATGGAGATATCAATCTGAAATGCGCTAGGAGATGCCGACACTCATGAGCGACAAGAATACTTGGACTATTTTTCAAAAGTTCATTTGTGGCTAAACAGAGCCTAATTGTTTGTTTTAATTATTGTTTGTTATTATTAGCAAAAGACATTTTTGAAGGGACATGTCCCTTCACAATTTTGATGTATATATATTTGTTTCATAGTGACAAAATAGATATAGGTGAATAGGAGAAATATACAGTAGATAATTTTCAATGATGTTTATATTTCAAAGACTATGATGCATGTATAAAACTCTGGAGGAATCAATGGAAGTCATCTAATTTTTGTGGTGTATTTCTGGTATCAATTGTTTGTGGGATTAATTAAAAATATTATTAAGTTGTCTCCAAGGTTGATAATTCTTTTTTATTTAAATTGATATATCAAGCATATACTCAGTCACAGTAATTTAGAAATATCATTTGGATCATTAGAAGAACTTGGTAATTACATTCTTGCATGTTTATATAGGTTATAAAGAAATATTTGTATGCCAAACAATTAGAGTTTATGACAGACAGAAGTCACTCATCTCAAACTTTCATTTGACTCCATTTTACCCAACAAGGCACTGGTCTCATATGCTCCATTACTTAGTTTCATCCATTTATCTTTTACAGTTGTTAACTGAACATATTGATCTTTACTTTAAGATTACTTATACAATCTATACCAAATTAGGATTTCATCTCTCCACTTTAAATTTCCATTGTGGATAGACTGCTTAGGGAAGAAACACACAATTTAAGTCAGCTTCATTCACATAGGTGCACTCGCCTAGGTCTGGCAGAGCCTAAAGAGTAGAAGGTTCAAATTCATCATTTGGCCTTGTACGTTAGCCAAAAAACATTGTGAGAGCTTGGCAACCTCTCATGGTTCAAACCTACATTTTTGAGACCTAACAATGTGTATGATCCTTATGCTTATAAGTATCATGACTATCTTTATTACACTCAGCCTAGTAGACTCTTATTGGAGGGAAATTTTTGATGATGTTAAAAATTTCACATGGCACCCATACATGGATTGCAAGGCCTGGAAGATGATCAGGATCAGTTGGTCTACTACAGACAAACTCATTTCTTGTTTGGTCATTTAGATCTCTTTCTTGAGAGATATTTTCTAGAGAGGGTATTAAGATAGTTCAACGAGCGTTAGACTCGACCTTTTGATGATTATATCACCATCTTTGGATGCACTACATGTGAGGAGTCCACTTGGGGGGCTCGCGAGGATTCTGGCATAGTAGTAGACACATTCAGAGCATTGATACTATTGGTGTTTTTTCCAGCTTAACCTTGAAAATCCTCTAAAGGATAGCTAGTCCTTATGCTTAAGAACTTCAAGATTAGTGGCCAATGAATGGGAGATGAATTCTACACTTTTCTCCCCTACACTTCAAGCTCTGCAAAACCTAGGAGGGTAATCCCACACAATGTACCTATGAACTTATGTAGCCAACTGACCATGTACATTGTAAATAATAAATGAATTCTCATGTAAGTGCTCAATAAATGGAATATTTCAAAAGGATGGCTAATCCTTCACAACACTCAACATTTAGAGCATGAGAATACAAAAGTACATTGCACTTCTAGAAATAAAACCTCAATTGAAATAGAAATTTAACAATTGAATTTGATTTGCTACTAAATGATCAAGAAAATGCATCATGAATAAAAAACCCAGACTAGTGTCTTAACCTGGGAAACAAAGTCAATCTCAATAGAAATATAATTGGATAACAGGTTCATACTTAGCATTGCAAAGCTTATACAAAACTACATTACAACATCATACCATTGTATCATAAACCAAAACTTCTTATAAAGATCCCGATACTAAAATTACATGAACCTATAGCTTCACCTAAGCAATCTAATTAATTCTTTGAATTAAAACAAAGATGAAAGCCATACATCATTAGAATGCAATGAATACCAATAAAACAACCCTTGATCATTTTATTCATAGCTCATATAATGAATACACTAGGAGAGAAATGGTCTTGAATTAGCATCATTGTCTATTCACATGCTAAAACTGTTATCGAAAGTTACAATAGCATATCAACTAGACTCAAAAACCTAAGACAAAGCTCTAAATTGTTCTCTGTATTCTCATTACAAAATTTTCTTTGTGATCAATCAACAACCCCTTACATTTGGTCATGAATTCC
Source organism: Sequoia sempervirens (assembly GCA_007258455.2). Taxonomy (NCBI): domain Eukaryota; kingdom Viridiplantae; phylum Streptophyta; class Pinopsida; order Cupressales; family Cupressaceae; genus Sequoia; species Sequoia sempervirens. The sequence continues at coordinate 31,342 of VDFB02173445.1, read as the reverse complement.
TTCTTATAGAAATGAAGGAGCAAACAAGCCTCAAGCCAGAATGTACACATGTCCAATTATCATTTAATCTATACAAAATATTTCCCAATGCAATTATATTTGTAATTCAAAGGAGGGAAAATCATATGAGACAAAATTCCTTTTTCACTTGGTGAAGAAGATAGTTCCTACCCTCCAAAGGGCATCCCCTTATCGTTGCAGCAAACATCACCATATCGGCATGTCGAAGAGACTCATGAGACTATCTCACCAAAATTATATTTCCACCTCAATACAGCTCCATCGTTCCATCACTATTTCATCCTTAGCTTCTTTAAATGGATTTGTGATGCTTTAGTGCCTAGTTATGAGAAGAATATTCCATCGAATATCCCTTAACTCCTCCATCGCTCATTTGCAATGCATTCCCCATGTCTCAATTTGCAACCACGATGCTTTGAGGTGAAGCGATGGGTGTAAGTCTTAATCCTCACATCACTCATCATTGATACTCCCTTTCCTTTGTGTATGCCATCAGCGATATGAACAACATATGTGATGCAATTTTGGTTTTCAGATAAAATTGTATTCCCTCGCTTCCTTCATCGCTCATTGCAAATGGGAAATTCCCTCGGAAGGGATTCCTAGCGATGCCTTGGACCCTAGTGATGAGTATTAGCACCGTCCATCGCTCATCACTAATTCACTTTTCAATAGCTGAATCACACTAGTGATGGAAGAAAAGTAGTGTTGGTTCAAGATTTAGCCATGTGCCTTAGCAGCAAGATCAATGGTCATGTAGGCATTGCTCTTAGCAGCAACTTGAGTGAAGATGGATCAACGATGCAACATTAGAGCCACAGACTTCATCGCTCATCACCAATGTGGAAATGGAGGGCAAACAATAATGCACATGCAATGAGCCATCAATGCACAGGAATATAGTGTTATCACGTATTTTTGATTTGGAACTCGAAGCATTAAGGTGATTAATGATACAAAGGTTACCAATGATACATGGGAAATACTTCATATCGCACATCACTAATATGAAACTTGGGGCCCTATGCCTACTTGCGATGCAAAGCAAGGAAGCGATACAAAGGAGCAAGGGTCCATCGCTATTGCCAATACAAGGCTAGCGATCATGAAACAATGTGCGATAGGCAATACACCAAGTGATAGGCCATGAATTAAATGGGAACAATTTGCACGTGCTCATAAGTTGCTTTAAAAGGGGAACTGACTAGGACCATGAGACAAATAGTCATAAGACCCAACCCACAATAAAGACCTAGGATGAAAAATTATTTAAAGGAAAATAATAATGTGAGATAGTAACCCTAGACATAGGGCACTAGTAAATACACAGATACTAAAGACTTGAGTTATTTTTAAATGACCAGAAATCAACCACAACAAGTCAATATAGAATTAGACCAAAAGAACAAGGATTACAACAAAGGAAGATATTCTAAGGAAAAAAACCCTATAGCACAAAACCCTAAACCCTTGACAACATTTCCAAACCAAGAAACCACCCAAGTAAAGACATTAAATTAGTGGAACATGAAAAATTTGAAGGTTCCACCAATGGCTCATGTTCGGGGATGCATGCCCTTTGCGGCCATGGTGAGATTCCAGATCTCTGGGGAGTAGGCCAAGTACCAAATCCATTGGGTGGCTCTACAAATTCTACTTTATTAAATTTTTTAAACCTCATTTTATGGCCCCAAGCCACCAAATGAAAAGAAGAACCAATGTTTTCCTCTGTCAAACACCAGCTTGTTGAAGGAATTGATTTCCCTCAACCCACATTTACCTCTTCCAAACCACTACAACAAGTATAGCCCTCTTCTTGCAAGCATAAATATGTGATTACCACTAAACAAGTGAAGACTTGCTCCATGTTTGATCCCACTATTTCATAGCAACCATATAACATAGGTCCCCACATTGTCATGTAACAAATTTTTCATCTTTGTAGCAGGTGGTGGCAAAACTTTAAAACTTTGATCAACACCATATGAAAACATGGTGCCTTCATATATGTTGACCTCTCCAAGTGAATCAAGGAAAAAATAAAAATGCGTCCAATTCACATGGAAAAGAAAAATATGCCCCTTCATTATGTTGACTTGGAGAGGGGAACTCATCCTCTAACATGTCAAACTTAAAATCTTGAAGCTCAAGCATATAAGAAACATGAGTATTCAAAACATCACCAACTTGGACAACTTGTTGCTGCTCATCATCGCTGCAATATGTATGTTGGATCCAAGTTAAGTACTCAAATTTAGGAGCATTGGATTCTACATTGTGAGAAACTAATTCTTCATCACAAATAGATGCATCATACTCAACTTCACTCAAAATAGGGACCATGAATGACTAGCATATCTTGGGGTTGCTTATGTTGATGCAAACCTCATTAGCACCTCCATTCATATCATGAGACATTTTTTTGTGAAGATCCATACTCCTCGAATTGTCTCTCTATTTCAATCTCTTGAAAATCAATTGGGATATATGTGTCATAAAAATTAGACCTGTGACACATATTTGTCATGCTTAATTCAACAATGTTGCCCTTTGATGACTTATTTGAAGTATACTGATCATGAGGAAAACTAGAACTAGCACACCCAGAAAAAAAAAGGTTCTCATATGCATCCATGTGATTAATACAATCACACTCTTCAAGTGCAAACTCATCATATAAAATGTCATAAGTTGTACCAACATTTGTCTCTACATTTTCACATTCTTGTACAACTATATCTATGTTTTCCTCATGCAAATAATTAGTGATAGCTTGACAGACATAAAAAGGAATGGGAGAAGGTGAAAGATAAATCAAGAAAAGAATCCATTTTTCATCACTCACATCACCCACACATGCATGCTCTACACAAATAGCTTCTTGAACTGATCCATCCAATGAATCTCTTGCACACATACCCTCTTCTTTGTCCATAATACTACAATAATCAGCAAGGTTATATTCCTCACCATCAAACTGAAAAATGTCCTTTGTTTCTTCATTGCAGCTTCTCACGGATGATTTCTTTGATTGAAAATCATTTCACACTTTTTCATTTACATCTAATATACCACCATTTTAAAGAGTATTCCACAAATCAACAGACTCCTTTGTCTCATTACCATGAAGACTTGCATCTACACTAAACTCAACATGTGTAGAATTGGCATGACCAAGTGTATCATAGCACTATTGATCACATATCTCCTCTTCAAAAAGTGCATTCAATTCATATACCTCGTCATGCTCTTGTCTAAGAGAACTTGGAATCCCATTGTTCTTCACAAAATCACATTCATTGCTTGAACAGAAAAATATCATCAACACAGTTTGAACTGAAATTGGGTGGGTGCAAAAAGATGGGTAGCCAATTTGTGGCCAAATTTTTTTAAAAAATTTGAAAGCTCATAATGCGAGTGCATTATAACGTGCTTGTGTTATAGCTTGGTGTGACAAGTGTAAGGCTTAGCCACAACAAGCCCATAACACGAACGCATTATAACACGCTCGTGTTATGAGCTATTAAAAGAAAAAAAGAAAAAAAAGGAATTCAAAATCATTCTCATTTGTGACTATGTTTTTTTTCTGCATGTGGACAAAACCCCTCATTTCCATGCTCGCATTCTAGGAGGAGCCATTTTGCAATATTTTTCATCAAAATATTGTTGTTTCATCACCAAGATGCCGCCATGTCGACGAGGAGGTCTGAGAGGTAAGGATTTTTTTTTTGTTTTGAATTTGTTAGTTTTAGGTTGTTTTTAATATTTATTTTTTGAATTTGTAGATGTTAATCAAACTGCAAACCCTCCTAAAAATACTCAACAAGCACAACAACAACAAGAGGAACAAAATCCTCAACAAGCATAGCAAGAACAAAAACAACAAAATCCTCAAGTTGATCAACCACAACAACAATCTCCACCAATCCCTCAACATCCTCCTAACACTCAACAAAACTTAATGAGTGAAATTGAAAACAATACAAAAAAAATTAAGGATTTAATCAGGAGGTTGAACAATCCAAACGATTCAACCATGGAAAGCATGACCCTAACAACTTCACTCAAAGAAATTTTAAAACATGTAGATTCAATGAGCAAACAATTAACTGGTTGGCAAGATAGGAGGCAGGTGGCTAGGGCTTATTACCAAGATAAATTATCATATAAGGATGTAAAAGATCTAAAAATTACAAAACTTGATTTGTGCTCATTATTCACTGACCCACACACAAATGCAAATCTTACCCTCAATGTGAAAAGGTTTCCTATCCGTTGGTGCCACCACCAATAGATTAGGAACTTTTTTTGGGATAGGTGGTACATGGTTTTTGATTACCCACCATGCAACAATTGTGAAGTCCCATAGTATTTCCTTAGGAAACTATTATGTGAGTTCATCTTGAACAAAATCTTGAATTATTTTGATATGAGGGACTTCTAGGGGAGAGGTGGGGGGTCGGCTCAAGATAGACCCGACACACAGCAGAATCCTATGCGGCAAGGGAGACGACCTCTTGCTAGGTCGCCTCATGAGCACATCATTACCCCTTCTGTCGTGAAGGAGAGTGCTAAGGTAGAGACTGTGCAGGCCACTAGCTCTTTGACCCAGAGTTTCATCCAACATGCTAGCCCTATTCTACAATTCCATCCAGGGGAGTCTTCGAGTGGTGGGCTTCAATCCCATTTATATCGATCTTGCGGGGTTACTTGTTCATATGACCCCAGCTACACTCAGGAGGCTACTACACAAGATATGTCTACAGCTATGGAGATGGTGAGGGTAGTTGACATTTTGAATGAGGCATATGGCATTGATACTCAAGTAAATGTTATCATGTTCACTGAATTTAATTTATAAAATTTTGATTTTGAAATGCAAGATTAACTAATTTAGTATTATGATTTTAATAAAATTGCAGAGTCACAGTGTTGATACTGGATACACCAGCCCTACACCTGCTTATTTATCCACTACATCTACCATTGAGGTATGTAAATAGTAAACAATTATAAATTTATTACATGATAATAGAATTGTTTTTTGAATGGTATTTTAATATGTGATTTTTGATGATGAATAGGCTAATATTGGAGGTTTTGAGGGAACACCTCCCAGTGCCAATGGATTTAGACAAACCTACATGCAGGTAATAGAATAAAGAGTTTAACTAATGAATTGTACTTAATAGGTTTGTGTAGTTTATATTCATATCGTTGATTGTGTTGCATTGCACATCTTTCAAACTCAAAGCATTGCTTCACATTCTATAACTAATAACTAGATGTTGATAGATGACAAATTTTCAAACTACAATATAGTTGTTTAGAAATTCAACATAAGTAGTGATGCAATTACTTCACATAGCATAAGTAATAAGTAGGAGCATCTTCCAATTGCATTTTCTTGTCATGGCATTCCATGAGACCACTTTTTACTGAGGCATCTTTTTAAAAAGTTCATTTCCTTGTCTATGCTATGGATGCTTGGAAGGAATATATGAAAGAATAATAGTAAGCAATAGCATAGACAAGGCAATGAGTGTTTTGAAAAAATGCCTTAAAGAAATGCAGTCTCATGGTGATTTCCATCACCATGAGACCCAATTTCTTTGAGGTACTTTTTAAAATAGCTCACCACCTTTGCTATGCTACCACATTTTCCATACATGTCTACCAAAGCATTTTATCAAACAGTTCATTTCCTCATTGCTATGGCTAAAAGCTTAAAAAAGGTGCTTTCCAACAAACTATGGATGCTTGGAAAAATTCTATCAAAGCGTGATAGTAAGCAATAGCATATACAAGGCAATGAGTAGTTTGAAAAAATGCATCGAAGAAATGTGGTCTCATGGTGATGGAATGGCATTCCATCACCATGAGACCACATTTCTTCGAGGCATTTCTTCAAAAAACTCACCACCTTTTCTATGCTACCACATTTTCCATTCATGCGTACCAAAGCATTTTATAAAACTACTCACTTCCTTGCTACTATGGCTAAAAGCCTAAAATAGGTGCTTTCCAACAAACTATGGATGCTTGGAAAAATTTATATCAAAGCATAATAGTAAGCAATATCATAGTCAAGGCAGTGAGTAGTATGAAAAAATGCCTTGAAGAAATGTTGTCTCATGGTGATGGAATTCCATTCCATCACCACGAGACCACATTTCTTTGAGGCATTTTTTCAAATAGCTCACTACTTGAGGAATAGAAACCAACCCATTAGCAAAAATTCCCCTCCAAATTCTTTTCAAGTTCCTCATCCTCAATTTACCAATCCATGGAACCTTCCACTTTCTATTCCACTTGTTCATGTCACCACTCCTTCCTCTTCATGTCATACTCACCCTCCATCTCATAACCAAGGCCACACTATACCATCCACCCCATCCCAGCATAATACCATAGAGAAGGCAATGAACTGCTTCAAAAAATAGTTGAAAGAAATGTGGTCTTATGGTGATGGAATGACATGACACATTTGTTTGTAATGGAATTCCATCACCATGAGACCCCATTTCTTTGAGGCATTTTTTCAAACAATTCACTACCATCTCTATGCCACCATAGTTATTGTACATGTCTACGAAAGCATTTTATCAAACGGTTCACTAGCTTGTTGCTATGGGTAAAATCCTAAAAACACATGCTTTCAAACAAGATATGGATAGGGAAAATAGTAAGCATGATAGTCAAAAATATATAGTTAAATAAGTACTCAAAAAAAAATTCATTATCTCATACATTATAAGTCATGACGTGGATTGCTATTATAGTTTTTGTGATTGAATAATTTGTTGTTTTATTTTCAGATGTTGCAAGCAAATGCACCTCTGAATGTTCAGAGGGCAATGGAGATCAGTGTTTCATCTGCTATAGACTCCTTGATGGCTCTAACAGGGGAGTTATGAGGCAAATTACTAAATTTCAATTTACATTCGTTGTTATAGATGTTAGTTAGTGAAAAATCAAACCATTATTGATTCATAGCTTAATTTCTATCTGGATAGTTTATACAGGGCTTTAGCACGCCTCAACATGGGCATTTGAATATTTCCCTTGTGGAGAGTGATCATCAAATGGCAGTAAGTGATTATTTTGTTAAATATATCATTTTTTTAATGTAATTTCTATTTATTAATGTCTTTACTTCTTATTGTAATAGATAAAACTTGACCAAGAACCAAACCTTAGGAGGAGGAGCATGAGCACTCCTCAACCACAAAATAAATGAGTAACAGATGTATCGCCATCTAATCGACCAGCAAAGGGCAAGAGTTTATTTTGAGAGCATGGAAAGCAATGACTTTTGATTAATGATCCCTTTGTTGTATGCCTATATGGCATTCTCGTAAGCCTATATGGCTATTTTGTACCTATATTTTATACTTATACCAACATATATTGATATATGCCTACATGGCTATTTGGTTAATACAAATATTTTTTATCGATGGTGTCCATATTTGCATTATAAATCCATGGTTCAATAGATATGAGTTATGTGTATTCAAGTGTATACTTTACAACTTACGTGTATACTTTGTGACTTATGTGTATTCCAATCTATACTTTGTGACTTACGTGTTTTCATGTGTATACCTTGTATTCATGCATATACTTTGTATTAATTTGTGTATACTATGTATTTGTGTGTATACTTCAAGGCTTACGTGTTTTTGAGCACTTGTGCTTTCCTTATTCACATGTACATGCTTGACTTATTCACATGTATACTTATTAATTGGTTAGCCCTAGCATTGATCATTGTTGTCCTTCATGGTTTATCTTGAATATTAATTGATTGATGTTAAACAATTTTATTAGTCGATGGTAAACAACTTCAATATTTCTAGGAATACTAGTAGAGTTACAAATTCCAAAATTGCACAAATTGAAAAGAAAAATTAATGGTAAATAAATGCACTGATTATTAACTTGATAATTGATTAAGAATGAGTATAAAATATATCAAGAGATGAGCCTTCTAAAATGGCAACTATCAACTAGAAAATAGGCAAAGCATTCCCAATACTTTGAAAGTAATAATCCACCCAAAATTGCAATGAGAGAGAAGGTTTATTTAAGATCCTTGAGCAATGTATTTCCTAATGCTCCCTTGTTCTTACATATCTCAATTCAATTTAATCTAAAAAGTCTCATGAAATGCTTTATCTAAAAGCAAAAAACACGTTTTCAATTGGTATTCCATGAAATGTTTCATAAAAAGATTCTAATATATTTAATCTTTTCATTGGAACAACTCAATTAAGCAAAGGATACATAATCTTCACAACACTTGCAAAATATAATATTCGTAGTAGATGAAGTAGTTAACTTCTTGACACATTGTCATACAAACATTTATCTTGAATAGTCTCTAAACATTTTCACAGTTTAATCCTCATAGTGCAAATTGAATTGTTATGTTCTTGATCCATCACCATATAAACACATTGAAATATTTATATGTCAACTTTTTGCAATATTATTTCTTGTATAGGAAATGGAATCAGGAGAAATCAAGTTATAATTTATAATACAAATAAGAAATGGACTCAACAGTGGAAACTTTATTTATCACACCAAATAATAAATGTACATGAGAGCATCACTTGTTTCTCTTAGACTCCAATTTTCAAGCATAGCAAATCATTTCAAATGAAAATGACAAAATGCTTCACAACCAAAGTTGTTAATTGAGGAAAAATAAAAGGTTTCCATGTTCCACCATTGTACGCATTTAAAATTGGTTGTATATTGTTGTAAGGGTAAGGAGGATAATTGAAAAACATTTTGTGCTTGCTAGACTTGAGGATGATCATATGTTTTTTGTGTGGAAATCTCAGACTTTTCAACCATCATGTGTATGTTTCTCTTTTTGATTGTTTTGCATGCCATCATAAGGGATCAAGCCGATTGAATGTAGCTCAGAGCGATTTTGCGTGTTTGGGTGCAAAAGAGGACCATTCCTAGTGTAAATGTACCTATTGGGATGTGTTGGAGCAGTTTGTGTTGGAGTACAGTTAACACTAAGAGGGGGGATGAATCAGTGTTAACAATCAAATTAACTCTTTTTATTTCTTTTAATAATTTTCAAATCATGAATGAACTTATGCAATATAAATCAAATGAATAGATAATGAACAAACACATATAAAAGATTGACACATAGATTGTCTTGAGTGGAAACCCTCCTGGGGAATAAAACCACTCAAACTTGGCCTCACTGGCCTTATCTGAAAATAATCTTTGTACAAAGCCTCACTGGATGATTTGTCTCACTAACAATGATGCTATCTCACTAATAGCCTTATAATGCTATCTTACTGATAGTCTTTTGAAATGTAAAAGTATGAAAAGATTGTAAATACAGAGTTGATCTTTGTTTCAAGAATTACATACTCTATTCTGCAATGACCTCAGAATTAGAGTCAAAAATGTCAACTACACAAAACAATATATATTGCCTTTCTAAAACATATATTTTGTTCCTTTCAAAATATCTCATCATTTAGAATGTGAGCACAATAAAGTATTTAACATGTTCTCTGTTCTCAAAAACAGAATTGAGAAAATCCTTTAGAAAAAACTGAATCACAAACTTCCATTGAAAAACTAAAACTGAAACTGCCTTTGCCAGTTGTAAGAACAAATTCTCTTAAACAATGCTTAACCAAAATCTCAAGAATACACAATCCATCTGATCTGTACAACATCCACTTTGCCAAAACATATCAAGAATAATCAACAAGTAACTGTCATTTACCTTAACTAATCACAGCCAAAAACACAACAAACTCACAAAAATAAGGATGTTCAGTTTACAAGATTCAAACAACAACAAAAAAACATTTGAATGAACCCTTAACCTCAACTGTAGACCCGGTCAGAGTTTCTTTTTTATTCTTTTTAACAAACAAAAACATGTATTTACAGACCCGACATAAGGGTAATCATGAACTTTTGTTTTTTTTACTGACTTGACATAAAAATCCTCTAAAAACTGCCAGGAAACCCGTTAAGGATTGAAGAAAACAAAACATTATCTACACAGACCCGACATTAAGATTTGCACGGGTTACTCAAACAATCATTCAAACCATTAACAACTATTTTAACTCAGAAATCACAAATGCCTCGATAAACACAATGAACCCGATTACAAATAATCAGAATTATGAACAACAAGATAGATCTAATGCACATGGGTTCACATAGAAACAAGAAAAAAAATGATAAAGATTACACCTGGAGTCAAAAATGTACAACCAGAACTTCTTCACTGTCTTGCTCTTCACCATAACTTCTTGTCCCCTTGAAAACCATTGTAACCGATTTCTGAAACAAGTTTTCCTTACCATTGTCGCATGATTAGGGTAACAAACCCTACCAAAATGAATTAATCATCTATGCTCATCAAAGCTTCATAGAAGATTTCAATTTCGACATAATTTCTTTTCAAGTCTAAGTATTATGATGGGAAAATTTCCCATTCAACAAACAAAAATAATCTCCACCGACAATGCAATGATTACATTATATTTTGACTTTATAAAACACTATCATTGCAACCTTTTTCCATTTCATTATTATCTTTAAGAAAACACACTTTGCCACCTATCAATGATTTCCTCACAATGATACCCATATTATATTTGTAATTACCAAACCTTATTTGTAGATGCACAATGTGTTACCTTATGATAATGTAGTATGCCTTTTGAACATGCTTTGGACAAACAACTTATCATTGCACCAGAAAAATGTTATCATGAAGTCTTAAAAAGCATGCCAGGATATATAATATGCAAATGAACTTTATAATCTCAAACTAAAATCTGATCAATATGCCAAGCTGACTATAACCAAATTGTAAAACATATCAATCATTGGAATATGCCAAATGCAAGTGATGATGCCAAGATAGATCAGAATAGATATATAAACTCATGCAAGAAGAACTGAACTAAAAGATCACCATGTGCACAACTTGATACCTCAACTTTGGTGTTATGACATTAATGCCAAATAATACTAAGGGACAACAGTTTTTTTGGTCACACGAATTGAAAAATGAAAGTTGCACCACTTTGTAACTTTACACTACTTTCATTTGACACTTTTCCATCAAGTGAAAACTAGAAAGCATGGAAAAATGACTCCAAGATAACAAAAATTGAGAGAGGTTATTGTATAGGGGTCTAACGCAATCCCATAGGCTCAT